>VCRD01000583.1:67279-114871 GCA_006783055.1 Trinorchestia longiramus
ATTGAACCATGTCAAGGATTAAGGTGACAGAGTGCCGATACGAATGCTGTTGACTTAATGGCACTTGAATTTTTGCCCTTAGAAACTAAAGACTTACCATTGGAAGGCATACAAACTGATGCGCAAGATATTGCATTATAAAACGAAGTTTTACTATTATTTACTATTCAATGATATAACGTACTTTTATTTTCATTTAAATAGGATTTGAAGTAGTTCTGGAGCTTCTAAAGTTGTTTGAGTATTTTAAAGGAAAGTTATTCGTTTGAACAGCTCAAAACCTGACATGGCAAAAGCAATGAAAAAGACTTAGAGGGATGTATTTTCTTTCACTTCACAGCAACAAACTAAACGTACTGAAAGGTAACAAATACATCTGTAGACGTACACAAACATTGTTTTAAAAACTGGTAAGAATAATAAAACCTAGCAAACTGTTTTGTGTCATTCTATTTTTATTAGAAGACATTGATACGAGGATATAAGAATTGGAGCATTTAGTGTGAACCATACGTCTTCATAATTATGTTGCAGGTCAGGGACTCCTCTGTCTTGAAAAACTTCAGAGTTAAAAGAGTTTGAAAAACTGCATCATAGTCTACGCTATCTATAAATAAATGCATCCGTGTATATATTTTATTATTAACATACATATTTCCTGACCCCGTAGCACAGGAACATTACACTAATACACTATTGAAGCACTTTCCTTCAATGATATTTTAAACTTCACCGTTTTATTACCTTCGTATGCGTACTCGATTAGGTTTCAGAATAAATCATAACAAGAGACAAGAAGAGGTAAGCGGTCAGTAATGACAGCATATTATTTACCCAACTCAATTCAATGATTTACGCGGTTCGTCAGCCACTCAACCACTAATGATCCGTTGTATAAACTCTGTAAATAACTAATTTTGGGAAAATTATCTGTTGTTTAAGCTCTGGAAATAACTTATTTTTAGGAAATATTTTTCATTGCATGGATATTTACAACAGATCGTATCCACATTACAGTGTAGGTTATTTTAAATTTGCTTCATTAGTAGAAATGGTCTGTTGTATTCGTTCTATGTTATTGTTATAGGTAGGATGCTTAATTTTGCCCTATGTTGTTACTTAAGACTGTGGACCATGACAAGCAAGCAAAGCAACAAGATGATGAGGGTTACATGAGTAGAATGGACCACCCGTTAGTAGTTGGGACAACTTGTTTAATTAAAATGTATTCAACCTGATAATTGGTTGATAATCTTGGGTTTTGAAACACTTTAATAACTTAATATACATTAAAACACTTCTAAAATAACCCTACTAAGAAGACAATGGGGAGCATAATGCTGAAAATAAATGTTATACAGTAGCTCGTATTCACAATACAGCGCGTATTATCATTATAACTAGTTTATTCCTAGTCAAAAACGACATATATAATTTTTCTTGTAGAACCGCACGTGAAACTACTACTCACCTTCCACTCTCACAAATTCGCTTTTTGGCGCCGTGGTTTTCGCCGAGTCTCTTCTGTTTGTCTGGCGCCAGTGTGTCTGCGTGATGCTGAGTCTGCGCACCATGGCGAGGGCATGTTTCATCCCCAGTGTAGGGTCACGCACGACATTCGACTTCCCTCTAAGAGAAACCGAGAAACTTCGGCCAGCCAAAATTTCTTGGTCAAGTGGCCATATTCCAGAATTCCTGAAGCCATTAACAGCTGTCTCAGCAACTGCGGTTTTTGAAAATGCTTCGCTAAGAACGCTGGTAGCGTTGTGATGTTCCATATTTGTTCTAGGATTGTTGAACAACCAGTTATTAGCGCAGACACTGTACGAGGCTTTCAGTAGTTCAAAGAAACCTTGATTAAGAGGTTGCATTATTTTGGACGAGTTTGGAGGCAGAGACAGTAACTCGATGCCATTACTGCGACAAAATTCAACGGCTTCTAATGTTCTATAAAATTTATGTCGACCAAGGATGACAAGGCTAGGAGAAACCTGCGAGCAATTAGCGGCGGTGACGAAATGTTGGAGCCATTTCTTAAAGAACGTATGATCGAGCGAGTCAGACTGGGACGTAGTCCCATCCAATCCATGTTGTCCCTCCGTGCCATTTTTTGAGGGCATGAACAGGGGCGGTACATATTGACCTCCAGCACTCATAGCACACAAGGCTGTCACAGATTCAATAGTCTTTGTTCTTTCTAGTTCACCGTTTGAACTCCCAGCATCTGTAGGTCGTTGTACTGTTGTTACTGATATGCTATCCATGTTCCAGATACTTGAACCTGTGAAATAATACCTTTGTAATAACTGCGTATAGACATCAAAGAACTGGTCCACTTCCGACTCGCTATGAGAAGATGTGCCATCATCATGGGACCGTTCAATGCTCAGTTTGTGCCGTGTCAAGAATGACTCGAGCCAGTCTTCGTCGCCCTTTTTTTCTAAGGCATTGAAAATAAACGAACAACCGGCACGAAAAGCCACATCATAGGCCAGGCGTCTAAGCTCCTTCTCGTTCACGCTGAAGAGGCGCCTGTTCATCTCTTTGACCAGACTGACGATGGCGAACTCAACTTCAGAGGGCAGCGAGACGAGCCGTGGCCTTTCAGGACTCCCACCTTCACGACTACGAGGGTCAACAGTCCTCAGCTTGGGGCTTCCTCCATCGTGGGCGTGACCGATTGCTTCTTCAGGAGACTCTGCAGCAGCAGCATCCCGCTTACTGATGGATGTCCGCTCCGATTTTCTTAGAACGATGCCTGTAAAATACCGTTCTGATTATTTGTGATTACTACTTCGAATTATACATCGGCGGTAATTATTCTAGAAACATCAACAAGTACCTAAACTTGTTCCGCCTAGCTGATCAAGCTAAGGTACGATAACTGGGCTACATGGTGCCTGGAGGACGGTAATACTCATACTCATCTATAGAATATTTAATGTATGATTTTTTGTGCAAACGATTACAGGGCATTATGGTGTAGACAGTCACTGTATCTTGAAGAAATAGACAAATAAACATAATTTGTAACTTGAATCAACATACTTAAAATTTACGCTCAAAATACCATTTCTAAATGCCCGAACGGCTTATAGCAAAGTATACAGTGACACGCACAAATATTCGACACATTACACAATTTCACGATTTTTAATTTACACGCGATATTGCTAGCTAAAAATGAACCGAGATATTATCAGTAGCCTAACATACAATTGTGCATGAAGATATTGCTGACCATTCTAGTCTAGTTATGTAAGTAAAGCATTCTAGTCTAGTTATGTAAGTAAAGCATTCTAGTCTAGTTATGTAACTAAAGCATCCTAATATAGTTATGTGAATAAAGTATCCCAGTCCAATTATGTGAATAAAGCATCCCAGTCTAGTTACGTGAATAAAGCAGTTCAAGTATTCTGCAAACAAAACAACCAAGTGAAGTTATTCCTCTGAAAGGGTCGAAGTTTATTAAACAGCTACGTTTTTCCCTGATGACATGCTAGGTGTCAGTAACCAGGTTAGGGGCTTGACACGTTTTGTTGCGCGGACGTCCAGTGATCTATTTTTTTACTAATGAAAGATGTACGAAATTGAATGATAGTTATTGAGTGTTTGTTCCCCATTTTGAAAATCAAAGTCACATTCGTCTGCTCCCAATCCTTGAAACAATCCTATTATCAAGCGACCAGGATGTTTGCTGACTATAAGCAAAGCTTAAGGTAAGATAGTTCAAAATGAGAACTATTAATTCTCACCAGTGAGTAAAGTGAATTAGTCACTCTACAATAAAAGTATACACTGTTCATGCAAATACTATTTGTTTAAGGCCCAAATTAATTGCAAAAAAATAATGGAAAATTAACTACATATTCCTTGCCATGAAAAACATCTCAACAGATAATAAAATCCAATGCGTTTATATATTTTTACAGGGTGTCCCAAAAAATGTATACATTTTTAAGAGGCTGTAGTCTGAATACTACTGGTGTACATAAGGTGGGTAATAAGATATTCCGTGTACAAAACAAAACTTTAGATCTTGCTCTTTCGAATGAGACTTGTCCCAGCCTCCTAGCACCAGTGGTATTCAAACTACAGCCTTTTAAATATTTATGCTGATGGGGGACACCCTGTACTAATATAAAAGTTAAAACTATATTAATTTAACCTTATAAGATTTCCAAATAGTCTACAGGAAAATAAAGTTACTTTTTTATCTTGTTAAGCTTGCATCTAATGCCACAATTTTTGTTGTACTAAAATATTTAACAAATTAAACTGACTCCCATATTTAGAATCACACAACTTTCAGTAACAGTTTTCACATGTTAAATTAAATAGATGTTGACATAATAGTTATCATAACACAGCACTAGGGTGCACCAAGTCAAATGCAGCACTCACTAAAGTAAACAATACCGCACACCAGAACAATGGGAGACAAGAGAAAAGAGAAAAAGAATAGTGTCTATTGGTCTCTAGTAGAGGTCAACAGAAATCACAAGTTAAATGCCTCTTTGAAAAGAAGTTAAAAAGAAAAACATGGTGTCCGACACTGAAGCAAAAATAATCATCAGACTGACAACCAGTGCTGCCATTCACCTCTAAAAAATCAGATACAAACATACATGGTGTTGCCCACGAGGAATTATGTTAAGCTAAAGGACGTCTTAAAGGAAGCAATTTATAGTTAGATTTAATTGTATTATCTACTGAACTCATTTTTTCACACTGGAACATTGCAGAATTTATCTATTGTTTTTTAACATTGCTAGTAGAGCCCAGTACATGTTTAATATTCATCTCATACAAAATAAAAAATGAATACTGAATTATAGTAAAAGTTACACTTTTGTGCATATGATGCAAATACATATGCAACACTAGTAGATTAATTAACTTTCTTCATAATGATACTATTTTTTAACCGTACATACACGATTCAATTGAACACTCAAAAATAGAAATTAAAAAGACAAATAAAGAAACCATACCTTCATTTTGTTGAACTGTGTTTTCAAGGAAGTTTCTTGATTCAGCAGATACAACCCTCTGTTGAGATCTGAAAAAAACAAAATTTTTTTAAGAAAAAGATGTTTAATGTTTAACTGTGTTGACACCAAAAAAAATAATGAACTAAAAGAAATGCTCAAAATTTTTAAACAGATCATCACTGGAACTCAGCCAGATGACTCAGCATGGAACAGTTTTATAGTGTAATGGTATAAGAAAAAAAAAAAGAACTCGGCTCATGTTCGTTCCCATATTAATAAAAATATTCTTCCCCAACCTGAGAGATATTCCTCAAATATTTCAGTTGTTTCACATCAAATCCTTCTAATATTTTGCACATCATATTTAGTGATTGTTAGATTTCCATGACTTTCTATTTCTCATTGTCAAGTTTTACCCACAAACGGTCTCTTAGAAATAAGAAAAACGGTTTCTTAGTAAATTCCTATTGAATGTAGATGGTCAGTTCCTAATTCCTATACATTTTCTGGCTGTCCAAATATAAGGTATACAAGTTTTAAGAAATTTTACTTAAAATACCTTCATAAATTCTACACAAAAAGAAAAATGAATAAATTAGTTGAGAAAACAATACTAGTAACACAGACAGCCAAAATAGCAATTTCTGCATAGCCCTAATCTAAAGCTATTACGTGCAGCAAATGTGTTAGTAAGCTTTAGCTAAAAATTCAGTTTAATAAGAGTAAAATCATAGTTGATACTGATGTCTATGCTGTACTCAATACCACATACTAGGGTAATTTCATGGCAGATCATCACAGGTTTTAAACCACAACACCTTGGATTTTGATGAAAATTGCTGTATCTTACAGTCAAAACCCACTGGTGCAAACTTTAGACTTTTATGACTACCTAATAGTTTTTTAGTTATAGGGCAGTAAAGTTTAGGGGGGGCGAAAAACACCTTCAGAAAATGCATTTATTTTCCTTAAGACATGTCTGAAATATAACATGTTGTATATGGTTGAAATCAGAAAAAAACAAAGACTTTAAATATATAATCAAAAGTCTTATAAATATCAAATTAAAAGTTGTTAACTTTTAAATATATTTTTCTCCTACCCCCACAAGGATTTAAAGCCCCCTCCTACTTTTTTTTATTATTTGGATCCATAGGCCTTAAAAAATGCAATAAAAACAATGGGTATAGACCATTTATTATACTTGAGTCATTACAAATGATCCACTAAGCAATTTTTAGGGAAAATTTCAACAAATTTAATTAAAAAAAAAATTTAAACATAGATCCATTAAATTACTATTGGAGTCTTATGCATATGAATATGGGAATACTTTGAGCAATCACTTTATATTGCATTAGTGGGTCCCTAGTAGCTAAACTTAAGATTGAATGATGGTATCTAAATATAAAATCATTATTTCCCTCTTTTTGCTAAAAATAGAATGTAATTGATTGACATCAGTTTCATTTTAAAGCAAGGAGTTGTAGAAGTAACTTTAATGTCTACCAGGTGTTTAATTCATGATACTCCTATTTCAAAAATTTTGCATATGAGATCTATTATTTTGTTACAATAACAATGGAATTAAGCCTAGTACTGCTAACAGCTGTAAAAATATTTCAATTTATTACTGTAATACCTATAGTCATATTTATTCAAGATATTTAGTTTGTACATTCCACACTATCTGATATCTACCTAAGCCTATAGTAAATATCTTTTTTCAGATATTATTTTTAAAATATTGAGGATCTAGAAATGCCAAAAAAACATTGCCAAGGTCCTCTTAAAAAGCATAGAAAACATTTTTTAAAAAATAAGGCAAATTAGTGACCAATTGGTGATTGGCTGCAAAGGTGTTTTAGAAAAAGGTACCCCTTTTGTGCTGCAACTGTTGAGAAGACATTTTAAAATAATCCATATATTTGATTTCAAGATGAAAGCAGTGTCATCCATCATAATAAGATAGATTTTGATGTAAAGTGTAAGTGGCACTTTTTTACCACTTCACATGGAAAAGGCACTCATGGTAGAATTAGAAGAATGCTAAAAAGGGTGACCACTAAAGCTAGCCAACAAAAATCCTTTGAAAATCAAATATTAACTCCTCATGACATGCATAAACTTTCAAAAAAAATTCTTTAGGAAAATATTTTTTATAGTTCTAGTGAAGAAATAAATAGAGGGAGAAAGAAAAAAATTTGCCAACCAGATTCCAAAATGCTCTATCAACTCCTGGAACCCAAAAAGTGCACAAAATAATTCCAGTCAGCAATGGTAAAATTAAAATCTATGAAATGTCAGATGCTGATGGAGGAGAGGAAAGAATCATCCAGAAGAACTCAAAAAAGCTTCAAGATTTGCTTAACCCAAAATGCAGTGACTGTCATTTGTAAATATAATAAAGTTTGAATGGCATTCATCAGCTCTTAGGGTGAAGAGTTTGATGATTTGAAAGTTAAATTTTTGTATCCAAGTTGATATAATAAATATTATTAGTATCCTGAAATAGAAGACTCTTGTTATTTGGATGAAAAAAATATATTGAAAATATTGGGAACTCCATGATCTCTGAGTCTATGTAGGTTATTTGTACATGTATTTAAAAATAAATTATATATATATTGTTTCAAGTAATAGGCAGTTATTATTTTTAACCATTTTGTAAAACTTGATTTATTATCTTTCATTTTTAATGGATAGGATTTTCAACATTTAAATTAACATAAATAGTAAAACCCTTCACATTTTAATTGAATTTTTGAAATATTTGCCCTAAAAATTACTTTACTGGATCATTTGTATAGACTGTGAAAAATAATAAATGGTCTATAACCATTGCCTTTTTTAACCTTTAATGGCCTGAATTATGATCCAAAAATTGCTTGTTTTTTCATTGCTTAATTTGTGATGACAGCAATTGTTACAAATATAATCATCAGTTTATTTTTCAGACATGCAGCTTTATAACTTTTAGCTACAGCCATCACACACAAGACATCATTCTTATTTATTGCTATACATCAATTTAAAATTAGTGTAGCAAATTTGCCATACTTGTTGGTTAAGAGTTAAGCTCATAGATAAAAATTTAAAAAGAAAAAATTTGGGGAAGAAAGAGAGAGGATTTAAAATCCATGTGGGGGAAGGAAGGAAAAGTATTTTTTTAAAGTCAACAAATTTTTTTCTATCAGTATTTATAAAACTTTTAATAGTATATTTGAATTTCCAGTTCTTTTCTGATTCCAACCATACTTATGTTATATTTTGAATATACCTTGCAGCAGACAAATACATTTTTGTAAAGTGGAGATCACAATCAAAACTTTACCTTCTATTACTCAAGAATTAATAATTAATATTACTATTACTCAAGAATTATTGGTCCTTACGTATTATCGGGAGGACCTTTGATTTTTACTTTTTCTTTTTTTTCACAGGGTTTGTTGGTTAGGTTAGGTTAGGTTAGGTTAGGTTAGGTGGAACGCCTATGGGGATCGACAAAATGGCGAAACAAGAAGCACTGTGGCACTGCACGTCACCATTTGGAGTCGTATTTGGCCGAATTCATGTGGCGGAAGCATGTTGCCTGTACTGATGTCTTTGAGTCACTATTGGAAGCAATTGCGACGTTCTGGCCTCCGGAATTACAAATGTAATGTTATTTTATTGTTTTAACCGTTTCAATAAATAATTTACTTTAATTTTTGAGTCGTTTTTTTAAAGGTCCTCCCGATAATACGTAAGCACCGAATTATTAATTTCAAAAACCTAATGTTTGCACCAGTGAGTTTTGGCTAGAAGATAACTCCATACACCAATTTCCATCAAAATTTGAGATGAAGTAGTTCAATTTTTTTGTGATGGTTATTTCTGGCATGCCCCGAGAAAATTTCCTCCAAGACAATTCCACTTTCCATTCAAAAATTTGGTTGATAATCCATTCCCTCAATTCTTACCTTAGAATTCAACACAGCTTTCATCATTCTTTTAGAAAACAGACTGCAACTTATATCCCTTCTAATTGCTTTTACAGCAGTCTAACTTGCCTAATACTATACAGCCTGTCCTCTTCTGCAGCACCTTCAATTTGTGAAGGTCACCACAAGTCCATACCCTAACATTCATACCATACATTGTACTAGGTATAGCACCAGACTTTTACATTACTCTAACACATCCATACTTGTTCACTCTATACTTGGCCACACTGTTTAGTCTTCTCCACCTGTGCATAGCATTTGCCACTTCCTCACCTTTTGCTCTTGTGCATCTATCTTCACTCAACATAGATGCATGCAATTAAACCAACACTCATACCTCAATTAATAAACTAAAGGAGGGACTTTTGGTCCATTACTGTCATAGTTATCAATTTGTAGTGGCTAATATACATAATTACATCAAAAGAAATGAAAATAATAGTGTCATATGTACTTTCAATCAAACACACTATCCAATTTGACAATGTGAAATAACATGTCCACTTTATACATGGACGGAAAAATGCAGCCACATTGAACATGATCCAATGTTGTCTCACCTCTGTCCAGCCATCAATTTTGTTGTTTCTTAAATGAGTTAAGATGGTACAATTGAACCAAGCTATGAGTGTACTGACATGACCTTTAGAACTGATACTTTTGTTCTGTAAGTTCTTACAAAATGATTACCCATCCAGAAACAAAATGCAGGCATATTAAATTATTAAAATTAGATTTTTTATAACCATACCTCAGGAGCTACCATTTCTGATGGGAAGTACATGACAGAAAGAAAGTTTTCCAATTCTTTGCTTTTGAGATATTTGGTAGCAGTGTTATTCCCATTTTTTCAACAATACTCTTATGGATGAATTACTTATCCAATACTAGACAATTGAACAATGCACTCCTGAAAGTTGATTGCTCTGTCTTCATACTGCATTTTTACTTATTAGAAAAAGGGAGAAGCAAAATATAAAAATAAAGCTGAAGAGCACAAAAAATTACATTATGCATTTAAGCAACAGCAATGCATGGCATGATATTAAAAGCACCAGTCAACCAAAAAAACCTTGCTTTCATAATCTTGCAAAAAAGAAAGACTATATCAGTCATTTTAGATGCATGAAAATCAATTAATTGCTTGTACTTACTTAGTTTCCTCAAATCTTTTTTTGTAGGAGCTCATTAGGGCATCCAATTTCGAGCAGAAAGAAAGTTTGGAATCTTCACTAGCACTGAACTGATGCATCACATTCTTGAGCTCCTCAGTAAGTTTTAATGAAGATGCTACATTTTCTTGCTCAATAATGTTGCTGTTTCTGCCAGCATAATTGCAAGCAGTTTGAGAGACAGTCCCAACATTATCAAGGGCTGTACAGTGATTTGTCTTCTCCAGTTCTGCATAACTTGCTTCCTCCACCCTCACTCTTTTTCTACCAGGTTCAGTAATTTCATTCATTGAGATGTCAGCATCTTGATTATAAACAAAAGGCTGATCATAGTTTTCAGGGACACTGTTTTCTTCTCTCAGCTCTGAACTGACATGCTCCTGTGCTTTGACTTCTTTACCAAGGTGAATATGCTTTAAATTATGCAGTTTTTTGAACTTTTGAAACCAGTCTGGACTAGCAGTGAAGCCTCCAATGAAGCTTTTTTCAGCACTAAGTCTCTGAAATAATGTCATAGCTTCTTTCCTTATTTGGATTGCAGTGAGAAAAACACCATCTTTTATATGATTGCTAATCCACGTAAACAGACGGGTTTCTGTTTCCTGGATAGTTTGATTCCAGAGAAGGATGAGTCGTTTCAATACTTCTGATGAGACATATTTGGCACATACTCGATTTTTTTTTTCACTTCTTACAATGGATTTTACTGTAGATATTGGAAAATTTGTAGACTTGGTAATTTGAGAAATTCTCATGCCTGATGCAAATTTTTTCAAAATTTCTAGCTTCATCTCAATGCTGCAAGTTTTATTCTTTTCAGCAGTTGTGCTTTCAAAACCTGCTTTAGTTATTGGGCACAGAGTTAGCTTATTAGAGTTTTCTTCAATATTGCACATTTCAGTTTGTTTAGATTGAACACACTCAGGCCATATAGCTTTCCATACATCAGTCAGTTCTTCTTTTGTTACTCTGTCCCAAGCAGTTCTGATAATTTCAAGTGCTTCTTCTATGTCAAACTGTTTCCAGAAAGACAATACATCTTCTGATTTGGAAGTAGCAGTAGATATTCTACTCATTACATCCTGCAAGTACATTGATTTGAAAATTGAGGTAATACCCTGATCCATGGGTTGCAAAAGTGAACTTGCATTAGAAGGAATAAATACAACCTTAATGTGTGGATGATTCAAATGCAGATCTTCACAATCTCCAGAAGCATTTTGCAATAGTAACAAAGCTTTATTTTCCAAACAATGTTCAGCATTATACTTTTCAACAAAAGGCACAAAGAATCTATTAAACCACTCACTAAAAATTCCTTTGGTGACCCAAGTCTCAGAATTTCTGTGCTGTACAACTGCCAGAGCATCTTTTTCAACATAATTTGGTGCTCCAGGACTCTGCATATGATACAACAACAAAGGCTTCAGTTTAGCATCTCCAGAAGCATTTCCTCCTAGAAGTAACGTCACTTTATGGTTACTAGCTTCATTTTCTGATAATTTTACTTCATTCCAACTAACATGAGTTTGTGAAGGTAATTTTTCCCAATCAAGTCCTGTTTCAACAAAGTTGAAAACTTGTTGTGGACTGTAACCTCCTTCAGATACAATACACTTGAATTTGTCCACAAATTTGGCCGCAGTATTTTTCTTGTCACTTGGAGATTCATCCTTCAAGAGAATATTGCTTAATTTAAATCTCTCTATGTACTGTTTGAACCATCCATGGCTTGCAGGAAAGTTAGCTTCAGATTTTTTTTCTGCTTTTACTTCTTTAAATAATGATAGGGCTTTAGTTCTGATCAATCTTTCTTTGAGAGTTGCACCTTTCCTGCTCTCGTCAAGAATCCACGCGTGCAACAGAGTTTCAGTGAGATGAATTAGAGAATTCCGAGTTCGCATAGTTCTCCCTGCAACCTGAGTTGATAAGGAGCTAGCACACTCTAATATTCTCTCACGATTAGCCTTGATAGTGTCGACAGTTGACTTGGCCAGTTGAAACATGCAGGCAATTTCACGAGTCGGTACGCCATCTTCAATTTTTTTTGATATTTCTAACTTCTGAGCAATACTGATTGATTTCCGTCGCTTGGGGTTGCGTTTTTTTTCCTTTTTAACGATCTTATTGGTGCGGGCCATTGAAGGAAGGGTTAACACAAGAAAATACACAATTAATCTAGCTGTACCACAACACTGCAGTCACGGGTCTTGGTTCGATGAAACCAAAGTTCTAAAAAAAAATCTCCAAAAATATCTCCGAACTTCACCCGACGATTGCACAAATCTTACTGCTTAAAAGTTACAACTGTGTAGTGTTGCCAAATCCAACGGCAAAATACCGTCAGAAACATACGAAAAGCACTGTAAAATGCCAGATATTTGTTGCATTTTGCTAAAATTCCCGCTAGCCCATGCTGGAAATTTGCGATGAGAAACAAAGTTAATATGTAATGTTTTGCGTGAGCATATTACACGTATAATATATTATATCATTTATTAGGTTTTAAACTTACCGTTTTCATTTGTCAGGCTAAGGTTCCAAACCAAAATTGAAACTTGGTGCGTTTTCATTTGAAGAACTTGCGTATACTTCTAAAGTTTCATTTTTTGAAGAACATTTCTTAGTACTTGATAGGTAGAACAACATTTTTAATTTGTAGCTGAGCTAAATTTTACCGTCAAATAGCTGTTATCATTTTGTATTTCATTCAGTTTCGTGTTTTTGATTTGATATTGTTCATAAAGTTAAACAGACGCTCAACTTCAGTATATGAATGAGGTAATATCAAAATTAAAGGGGTAAATATTGAAAACTTCCAAAAGAGCTCGCACCAGATGCATCTTTATGATGTGACGCTTTACTCCAAATAAATCATTATCTCTATTGTTTGTCCAGCTGATCAGAAAATTTTATTGTATTGTATTTCAATAGTGGAAATTCACTCCTCTGCTAAGCTCATTAATTCCATCAATCTGTTAATTGCTTTCGTATATGGCTGGAGAACTTTTTCTACAGACAACGTTGAATTGTTCTTGAAGATTTTTATATTTTCTGGAAACCTTTGCTTCAACTGCTTGTACAAACACAGGAGAATTTTTTTCAGTCTCTCCTTTAAGTTTTTCTTTTTGCGTATTTTCTTACATTCTTTCAGCCCTTTAATTTTCTTATCAAATCTGTACCCGTAATAAAGCTTGGGAACTAAGTATTCTTCTATGATATCAGTAAGTGGATCAAATTTTGCTGTCGAAACTATCAACTTGCTGGCAATTGATTGCAAAAGAAAACATGAATCATCCAACAATTTCGGTTTGTTAGTTGGTTTGACTCAAATAACTTATTTACTTTTTGAACTTCTACCAACATTGGTTGAAAAAATAACAGGGAACTAGATTCTTTTCGTGATTTTACATATCGGATAACACTTCTGAGATCTAGTATCTTTTCTTTGTTTTGGTCATTTGAAATGCACCTTAATTCGATCTATTGGTTTAAAATTTGACGAATTGCATATTCGATCGAGAGCCACCTTGTTTGACAGTTTGCTGGTATTTTAATAAGAGAATTACCAATATGAATTATCTCATATAGTTTTTTGTCGGACATTTGTTTTAATTGTGACCCAGAAAGCTACTTGTATGTTTCAAACATAAGAAATTCCAAACAACAGGATAGACATTCAAAAGCTGCATGAGATACTGTCAGCTACAATGAATGACACTGTGAAGTTCCAGGGGTAGGGCTGGTTTTCTACCAATGAGCTCCACTTGACTGAATAGAGGTTCTTTAATAACTGCTATTGTGACATATACTTGAGAGTATATAAAGGCTGTTGGGCTTAAACTCCGCTTTTATTTTTACAGCTCAGGCATTTGTAATGGGAGAGTTTTTCGTTCTTCAGTGGGAAATGAGATCTTAGCAAAAGTAGGGTCCACCGGTTGAAGTGAAGGCACTAGGTTTATCACAGGGAAATAACTCCAGCAACGGTCATTTGTAGTGGTTGTGAATGACCTTGGTGTAACAGTATTTTTGCTCAGTACCGAGTGTTGGCGAGTACAATTATATCTTAATCATACGGGTGTGACCGAGTCAATTGTAATACATTATGCAGCTGCAGTTAAAATCACTTGCCGGGAATCTGTATTTTTAGTGCGTCTGCCACTAACCGTGGATTAAAAAAGGAATGATGGTGATGAAATTCTATATATATAACACAACGGGCACGAATTCAGCAGTCACAAGTAAGCGTTGGTACAAAGCCCCTTTATATCGGTGAACCAGAACCATGATCTATCTAGTGTTGCTGACAATCGTCTGTTTTTAAGCAGCAGAGTTATTTGTTAATTATAAATATGGTGTATCACTAAATTGTCACTAGAATCATGAATGAGACTGTAAAAAATGGGTAAAAAGTAATAGTAAAAAATTTCGCCCTAATTTCAGTGACGGAAATGAAGATTTATATTTATATACTAAATTAAATTATAAAAATAGATGCAGCATGATATGAATGGTAGTTTGAGTAGCACCATTCCTGCTACATTACGGCTCTCGTTCGCAACTGAAAGGTAGGTCTCGTTATGATTCATCTGTAACGTGAAGGAAGGTTATTATTCAGCCGCTTCGAGTCTGCCGTTAGACAGAGTTGTCTAATCTAACTAGAGCTAAAAAGGTTACATTATGAATCCGCACGTTCAGTTTTGAAAGAGGACTTAGCCTTGTTAAAGGCGTTGCCAATGGTGCAGCATCGTCAGTAACAGGCGCAACTGCCACGCTGTAAGGGATGTCATAATCAACGATTTAAGAAACGGTCACAACTGAGTTGGCTAGGCAACAATGCAGCTTGCCTTTCGGTAACCTGTGTGTGGTCTGTTTCTCGAAAGGTCAATATTCAAGGAGGAGGTGGACAGGTGCTTGAGCATCTGAAACATCCGCTACTTTAACCCTGTCAATAGTTACTGAGTAGTGCTTGCCGAATTTTTCAATAATAAAGTATTTCGGTGTTCGCTTTAGGGCCTAAATAGACCATTATACGGTCGCGTTTGGGTAAGCTTAACGCCATCCACACGCACGTAGACATGTGTGCAGGTCTGCAAAGCAGGGTCTAACTTGTCGGAAGTGTTAGTGGGGTGAAATACAACCTTTTAATCTGTCACATGCAGTCTTTGACCCGCTCTGTGTAATAGGCTTTATCCGCAAGAGAAAAGGATTGTGAAAAGTTAGGGTTAACAATGTTTCCGGGCAACCGTAAGGTCTTGCCATACATCATCTCCGCGGTCGTAGCTTGTTGATCCTGTTTATGGAGGTTACGCAGTCTTAACAATACAAGAGGAACTTTATCAACCCAATCCTGACAGCTCTCAAGGCATTTTAAGGCACTGTTTAGGTGTCGGTGAATCAGTTCGATTAAGCCGTTTGACTGTTGATGGAAAGCGGTAGTGCTGATATTTGAGCATCCTAAAAGGGAGGAGATGTCAGATCATAGTCTCGATGTAAATTACGCACCATGATCATGCGTAATACTTATAGGAACTCCAAATCTGGAAACCCATGAATGGACGAAAGCAAGTGCTTTCGTCCATTAGCTTTTGTGTAGGAATAGGGACAGCTTTGATCCAACGTAAAAATCGATCTATGATTGTGGGTAGATAAGATTGTTCTCTTGATTGAGGCAACGGACCCTCCAGATCGAGATGCACTGAGTTAAATTTGTGCCCTGAAAATGCAAAAGCTTGCAATGTGCACGATTATGTTTCGTGACTTCACTAGCCTGACAATCATGACAGTGTTGCACGTATGGTTTTACATCCTTGCGCATGTCTGGCCAAATATAACATTCAGCGATCAAACACAGTGTTCGATCTGGCATGGATGAGACAAAACATGATATTTAGCAATTGGTGTCCTACGATGTGTGGCGGGCAAGTACATACGCCTCGGATTGTCCCCACAATACACAACACATGAGAGAGATAATCGTAAGTTATTAGTTTTGTTTGTGAGTACTTCTTGCAGTTCGGGGTCCCTCTTTTTCAGCAGCTATTATTCTATCCAAGGTAAGTTTTTCATTCACGGGAATGACAGAAATGGAATTTATTCTAAAAAGACAGCCTGCAAAAGTATTATCCGGTCCTTTTATGCATCATAGGTCAGCTGTGAACTGGCTTATGAACAACAAACGTACTTCTTTAGGAGAATGCCTGTCAGTGGGCATGTATATAACAGAGAACAGGAGTTTATGGTCGGTATAAATCATGCGGTGTCTAGCAAAGCGTACTGGTAATGGCGTACAGCCATATAGATAGTTAATGATTCTCAACCGAAAGTACTTTAACGTTGTTCGGTTGGCGAAAGCTTCTTGCAGAGAAAGACAACATGAAGATTAAATTTCCTACCATCTGTTGCAAACTGCACCTACAGCAACATTGGACGCATCTACCACTAAGCTAAATTTAGCACCAGTGGCTGGGTAAGACAACTCTGTCGTGAAGGCAAGACATTCGTCTTGCACATTCGTGAAGGCATTCTGTTCGTGTATGCAATTCATTTTTACTCTCGAAAGCGGCAGATCCTTCATCATTCCACACTACGAAAGCCGATTTCCCGCGCATCTTGGAGCAAGTAAGGATAGTTACGGTGCTAGAATTTGTGCACAATCTTTGATATAACGGTGATGAAAATTCATGGAGCCAAGAAAACAATGCAATTGCTTCTACGTTTCCGGCTTAGGAAAAGCTCTGATAGCCTCTACTTTAGAAGGTAACGGTTTCAACCGGTTTTGGAAATTTCATGGCCTAATATGATGCACAATTCACTCTCAAATAAAAAATGATTATGAACTTGTAATTAATTAGTAAATTCATCATCAATGCTTGAAAAAATTATCTCGAATTATATGACTTTTCTGTTACGTAGTTTGAAGGAAAAATAATTGAAAAGTAACTTGGCCTCATAGGACCACCTAGTCTCCGATGCTGATTATTGTTATCCGTCTTTCCAGGGTTAAAATACCACGTCTAAAAGGGCATGAATTATGCATTTCAACTTTTATGGAGGCATGCTCTCAACCTGTAATTTTTCCAGCGTCACATTCAGCCTGAACGCCGTGTTAGTGTTGCACATCCTGCCATAGTAATTTATTGTTCGTTACGGCACATGCTTCAACGGCGTCCGACGCGTTGCTCTCGCTTGCTCCAGCGAACATCCAGACCAAACCCAGCTCCTCCGCACCAGAAAAGTACACAGTTTCACACCAGGTGTCTCTCTCGTTCATCCCTTTTAAAATTGAACACTCCATTGATTCCCCGATGCATTTTTCAAGAGCTCCCATCAATCACTGCTTGTGCTGCTATGCCATTGGAACAGTCTGTAAGTTACAGCAAATGCTGGGCTTGCACTACTTCGTTAGAAAAGAATATACTTTACACAAGACTCGAGATAGCGCATCTTGATTGAGCGTGCAAATTGTGGGAAAGACTTTTGCGATGAAGAAGAGCCTCCTCCATGACACAGAAACGTCAGAGAAGCGCAGCAAACTTTGTATGCTATGAAACAGTCAGGTACCAGGTTCTGGTGTAAGTTTTCTGACATTTAGAAACGTAAATATGCGTCATAGAAATGAGTTCAAATATTCTTTGGCTTGCTTATTTACACTGTGAATTAAAAACTAGATTTCAAGCAGTACATTTAAACTGTATTGGCTTTCCCTGTAAATACATATTCTTTGGATCACCGAGAAAATTGCGATCTGATTTTTTTGTCGAATTGACATTCACTCGGTGAGATAGGAAGTACGTCTATTTTCTCTGTGAGTTTCAGTGCCTGTATCTCATCAAAACAAATGAAAACGTTCGTAATCTTTAAGCTATTTGTTTCTGAAATAGACTCCTGTGTGATTTCTTGTCCTGAAATTATTCAAATTACTTACGTGTTCATCGTTCTACGTATAAATAATTGTACACAACAACCAACAAATACTTAAGTTACGTTAATTATCATACGACTCAGATTCTCTTCTTTTGATAATAAATAGTAACGCGCACGTGAAAAAATTCCCGTGTTTCTTAATTAATTTATTTTATTTACCAGTTCACGTATTTTATAGTAATAATGTATTTTATTTTATAAAGTATGATATTTCATAGCAATCCTGTGCCTCTGGCATCCACAGTAGAAAATCTAAAATGCAAGTATACCCGTTCCATTGATAAGTCAATACTTGGCCCAAAATAAACACTTTATTTCAGTTTCTTAGTAATGGCTTATTTGAAATTAACTTCTCCTATCTAATTCAGCAGTATAGTCGGAAATATATTTATAAATAAATAAATAATCACACGATCCCTTTTACCACACAACATAGATTATTGCGATGCACATATTAGATAGATGATTCTATTCCAGAAGTCATATGTGTTCAACTTAACATTCTCCACGAGTGATTAATTCTGAGTAACAATTTTTCCTTTCTTCTTTTTGATATGTTGTCTGCATCACATTCCCTGACATTAAGCTGTGTGATCATTGAAATCCCGCTAGGAATTTCTTACCATCGTTTATTTTACGGTCAGCCTACCGCCGAGGCTAAAATAAACATCTTTTGTTCAACGACTAGCTCACCACCAAGCCCACACCTTCGATCTCTGCATGTGGTTCTGAGGATCTGTTACTTTGCTCCCTAATCTTAAGATGGCAAATGATATTAGGATTAACAACAACAATGTCCCCACTAACCGTAAGATGTTAGCTTCAGGATTTGAAAATCTGATTCCTTGTACCGTGGATTCATACTGTACTCTGTGATATATCGGAATAAAGTTGATTTATTAAAGTTGATTCCTATTTTTGAGGTGTGCAGGGTGCCTAGGTCTGTGAGGGATGCCTGAAGTTTCTGAGGTGCATGTGTGTGACTAGTTGTAGGAAGAATGTGGGGTACGTCGAGGAGTGTTTTTAGGGTGCGTGGGTGCTGGAGTGTAAGTACTAAGACATGCATGAAGTGCGTGATCCACGTGAAAATACAGTATATTCAGAGAGCATGCAGTAGGCAGGGTATAGGGATGTGAGAGTGGTGAGGCGTGTGAAATCATGGTCTATAAGTACACGTAAGTTTATGAAACAATATGCGATACATAGAAACGCATAAAGTTATTGGGTTGATGTGGTTCAAACACGTGAACATATGAATGTATGGAGATGTGTGGAGTACGTACACATGGAATACGTTGCACGTAAGAGCGAGTTGGTACGAGGAAGCATCTTGTGAGAGAATGATGATGCAATCTTGATTTTCTTCTAGTGTGAGAGCGTTGAAAGATTTGAAAGCATCTCCTATTAACCCATTCTAAGGTGTTTTGGTATCTGTATGTATGCATTGGCATTAACCAGAGAGTTGATTGTGGAGTGTGTTGACTGTAGTGTATGGGTTTTGACGAGTGTGACGGGAAAAAGCGTTAAAATATCAGGGTTATCGAAATCCATTTGTAAAGTGAATCTCAGCTCAAAGAAGTCAGGGATTGAGGATGTGAGTGGCTGGATTGCCTCATGAAGCTGGAATAAAGCATAAGATAGTAACTTAAGTAAGGGTTGTGCAACTAATGAAGAGTAATAAATAAACGAGATGAGCTCTAATCAGAGTTATAAGAACATTATCAGTTACAGTTACATTTATTTCGTATTGCTCTCAGTGTGCCAGAGCATTCCATATTAGCTGTAAAGCTGGATTCTCTGAACCTTGAAATCATTGCAACAATGCAATGTGTGGAAGGACTTGTTCGTTGATTAAATGTCACAAAGTCGCTCTGCACTGCGACTAAAGATCCATTATGTCTGATGAAACTTTCTATCATTCTTGCTCGCTGTTCCTTGTCGTATTTCATCATTTAGGACTACTTAAAAATAGTACTGTTTTCAAGTACAAATCATCTTATGCAACAATGTATTAGATACTTGATACAACTCTACGTTTTTCTCTCTCATTTGGAAAGTGACACACTTCTCTGGTTTAATTAGTTTTTGTTTTAATAATTTTTAAGAAAGAGAAATGACTTTTGCTTCACCCGTTACTTGTATGCATAACGGTGTCCATCGCTCATCATTCAAGTAACTCGCTTCCAATCCATCAAGGTAAAGCGTGCTTCGATCTCCACTTTTACAAAATGGCAGTTACGTCTATAAATGTATTATATTAACTATACCTCGACTGAATTTGCTTTTTATGCCCCATGTATTAATAACTCTCAGATTGCTTTCCAACTGAAGGAAAACTTCCTCTGTAACACCACTTCGTAAAATAATACAGTAATTGTCTTCCCTGTTTAAATCATGACGAATCCTCGTGAATTCCTTACATATGTCGTGCAAACATTAACACGTTGACTCCGAAGTGGTACATATGTGTACCACTTAGGTTAGGTTCTGTAATTTTTTAAGATCCTTCTAGTGACTATGCGTACAAAGTGAAGTTTTATACCAATCAGGCAATCGGAGGCAACGTGTTAACCGTTGTCAGGAAGATGAACTGCATCGCCTTGCCTGCTTTCTTCGAGGCGTGACATCCGTAGCCTGCCTGGTCAGCAACATATGGCGTGCATTTCATCGTAGCTGCCTCGTTGTGGTTGACTCATTGGGTTTCCAGAGCAACGGAAATAACGGAGCACCTGCGTTCGAATTGTGAGACTAGAAATGTGAAACTGGGAGCTCAAATATTAGGTTTTCAAATCCATAAACTTATTCACTACTTGAAGGATTTCTAAACCCACCAACTTAGATGATGAAACGGGTAGTAACAAGAACTGAGCTACAATTTGTAGGATTGCCAAGCTCAGACTGAGTTACTAAAAACTAACACGCTTGGACACTTAGTACAACTGACAAGGAGTTACCCTCCATTAAAGAATACTAAACTGAAAAACTGGAAAACACGAACCTACTCGTATTTACTAAAACTGAAAAAACTGACGAATTCAGTTACAAAAACCTTGGAGCTCACGAACTTGATTAAACCGTTATGTCCACGAACTTGGTAACTACGCTCGTAAAACACTGTTAAGTCTACGATATGAGTTTCGAGTAATAGCAAACTCACAAACTAAGCTTCTATTGTAAAACTGCGAATAGACTGTCGTCCCATATACTGAAATATTGATCAGTATTTTTTTACCTATACCTTCATGCGTTTCACAAGGTTGGGTACGTTCTACATCGAGGACTTAGTGAATGATACCTTTAAAATCTACCAAAAACGGATGCAATCACTGTGGTTACTTAACAAAAAGGAACGAAACAAGAATTGTAGACTTGAAAGCAACGCTCTTAGTGGTTCTTTTTCAAGCCAGTTTTCAAAGTCAAGTCAAAGATTTACTGCATACCTCAAATTTATTCCTCCGAAAAATGAGTGATCTTTAAAATAACTCACTAACGGCCTTTATGCGTATGAACTGAAGAAGGTAATTAATATCTAACAAAGAACCCTTTGCAGACTCTTCTAAACGATATATTTCGGCGAAACCTGGAATATGGCAATGCACAAACCTCAATTAATACGTGTTTCATCCGCAATGAGCACAAACTGTTGCTCGTGCAAGTAAGCTAGAAGTACGAAATACGCCCTTACTGTACTGTTTCAATTGCAGTTACACAGAGCATGCGATACAATTATTGATATGAGACATAGTTTGTTTTCTATTTTTTTCTGGAAGGCTAACACGTCAAAAAATTCTCGTTCTCCTCTTTCTTCTCGGAATGCCTCTTGTCGTTGTAGAAATAAGCTTCTTCTCTGTTTGCTTTGCCAGTCGACGCTGCCTTTCCAAAGAATTTTCCATATTGAAGAGCAAGAAGGATAAAAATGAAAATGAACACGTAATTTATAGTAATCCGGTACTTTTGGCTTCCACAATACCTAAATTTCTAAAAGGCAAATTTACTTTTATCATTACTATAGGGCGTGCTATCAAAAAACGCTTATATATAAATTAAATACAGTTTTTATTATGCTGGGTTAGTTGCTTTCAGGGCCTTCGATTAATTAATAGAACTTTCCTAATTGATTGTCTATTAAATGTTTTGTCGCATATTTTTTAAGGCATATCCATAATGATCAAGATTCCCTCCTATCGAAGTGATACGGTAATTGATGACTTCTTTGACAGAAGAGTATCAGTCGCTAGAAAAACAAACCAGTTTATATGTACAGGGTGGCCCATAGGTAAGGTACCTTTTTAAAACTATTATAGCTATAAAACCAAATGGTAAAGAGATTTAGTTAATTCAGAATGAATGAAGAGATTTCAAAGTTTTGTACTAGCGTATCAAGTCTACCTACAATCATAACATATTGCCCAAAAAATTCATAAAATCCACCCCCCAAAATGAATCGCTACGCAATGGAACGAGCAAAAATACTGGAACTTTACTTCCGTTGTAATTGTTCGGTTACTGCAGTTCAGAGGATTTATAGGAATATTGATAGTATTGAAAGAAGTCCTTCGAAGAAGTGCATAAAATAACTGGTATTGAAATTTAGAGAAACTGGGACAACAGCAGACAGACAACGTTGTGGTAGGTCACGGACCATACGAACTGGTGCTTCAATTATTCAGCTTGTTGCAACGAGTGTTGCGGATCGGCCCAAAACGTCAACTAGGAGACGTTCAATTCAACTGAAAATATCACGTACCTCACTGCAACGTATTTTGGTAAAAGATCTAAAGTGTCATTCATATAAAATTCAATTAACTCACGACTCCATCCTACAGACTACCAAAAGCGAATAGATTTTGCGAATAGAATTGTACAGCTTGCAGAAAATGAAAACTTTGTAAAGAATTTAATAATGACTTATGAGGCACATTTTCACCTCAATGGTTTCGTTAACAAGTAAAATTGTAGATTCTGGGTTTCAGAAAATCTAAATGAAATCCATGAACGTCCACTTCACTGAGCTAAAGTAACAGTTTGGTGTGATATCACGTCTTCGAGGATTATTAGACCATATTTTTTGAAGATGCTGATGGTGATGTAATTTGTGTTAATGGAAACCTGTATAGACAGATGATTCAAGAATATTTGACACCTATAATTGGAGATAATAACACAGAGATTACCTTTTTCCAACAAGATAGAGATACAACGCACACAGCGAAAGAAACAGTACAAATGTTAAAAACAATTTTTCCAAACAGAATAATTTCTCGTCTCGGTGATATCTCCAAGCCGTGGCCGTCTCGATCTCCAGATCTAAGTGCTCCCGATTTCTTTCTCTGGGGATACTCAAAGGAAAATGTTTACATTGAAATGCATGATACTTTACAGCAATTAAAACTAAACATCGTTCAAGAGATTAACAACATTTCACCAGAGACATTAAGGAAAGTAATGAACAGCCCCGTTGAAAGATCACACCAGTGTTTGACTAATAATGGAAGTCATTTAAAAGATATTGTATTCCATAGTTAAACGAATTATATTATTTCATTTATAAATTTATATTAAACTTTGAAATTTCTTCTTTCATTCTGAATTAACAAAATCTCTTTACCATTTTTAGTTTTATAGCTACAATAATTTTAAAAAGGTACGTTACTTATGGGCCACCCTGTATAAGCTTCCTAAACCGAAGATATGTATGTATATGGACATGGGACATCCCATTCTAGTGTTTTCATTCTTTCTGCTACTTTAATAATAATTCGGTTAGAGAGTAACAATTTGATCTGGATAATAGAGTGGGAAGAAACCATTTAACACATTTTTAATATTTCTTAGTTTAGTCTTATGAATGAAGCTTGCACACAACACCCATACTCCATCGTGGGTTTTTGAATGACTTAATATTCAGCAACACCTTGCGAAGACCTCAGGTTGAATGTATTTTAGATCATGATAAATAGCTGTGAATTACAGCTAACGAAAAAAAAGTCATTTTGACTTCTGTGTCATATAGCATACACAATAGTTTACCATATAGGTTACAAGAATTCGTACCTGGCATATCAAAATTGCATACACTATAATTGCATACTTTTGACTCTTCTGTAACTGAGACTTGTGATATTGACTGAGAGTTTTTTTTAGCAAACATATTTCCAGGGAAACTGATTACGAAAAAGAATCGGGAAGCACCGAAAGGCCCCAAAAATGTAACATCAGCGCTGGAAATCCCAGCAATGACATTCCAGGGGATGACATATTTCACAGCAGTTAATGCCTTCGTTGAAACGAAGCAAGATCTAGTAGCTATATTTATTAAAGATCACTAACTCTTTCAGTAGTGATTTTGTCTCCAACACCTCGTACTCTAACTTTTCTACTCGCTTCCCAGTACTACCAATAGTTCAGAGGTAACTTGCTCAAAAGAAAACGTAAACGAAGGATCAAATATTTCAACTCTGCAATCCTGGGTTAACAAACGGTCTTGATAAACAGGTGTAGGAGGGAACCCACTACGGTGGCAAGGTGCTGGTTCTCCACAATTCAGTGCTAGACGTTGCGGCGAGTGGTGTTGTGGTGTCACATTGCTAAGGTTCACTCGCGCATCAGGAAGGTCCTCGAATTCGTTATCCAACAATCAGTAAGGTGCGTTGATGCTATTTCCAGACACAAAAGCTGTTTATTTAATCTTTCGTTTTCAAACCCGATCTGTGATACGTTACAGATTGTAATTGTTATGTATTTTTTTAGCTCACGAAATGTTCTCCGTAATTATTACCTGTTTCTGTTGACACTACTGGAATCTACAACATGTAGTGTTGAAAAATCTTGAATATGATTATTGATGGGGAATTCTAAGTTCAGCGAAAATGCTTCTGCTGTTAGGAAATCATCAAAGTGAGCAAGGACACTCAAGAACGATATAAATATAATAATTTGATCAACTGAAAATGTTATGTAATTCAGATGTACGAAAATGAAGCTCTTATAATAATATTGAACCCGTACCTTATCTAGTAATGAAACATTGAAAGAGAACTTCTCAGAAACGCTTGCAAGTGATGCAAAGGTAATCAGGACATTACAAAGCAAGATCCGTGTTAAGGGAGAGAAAGCCGGCATGCTAGGGCAGACCGAGCTACATTCTTTGGAAGACAAGGTATTTCCGTTTAGAAAGCATGCCCCGATGGGAAAAGAAATCTTGGTCCGTGTCCGCTTCCTTGAAAAACTTACATCTATGTATCCACATCGACGCACCTGTATAACCTTCTCTCTTATACATACGGAACATTTCGTTCGATAATTTTGATTGTGAAAATTCATCAATACTTTTTTAACTTGTGACCGTCTAACTTGAGAGCTATTGTTTTGGCAGAATACTCGCACGGAAATGGGTTAGCAACTGATCGAGAATGTAGAATTTTAACACATGTGGTTAATTTTTGTCTCTCTTGGAAATAGAAAGAGGTTTAATCTTTGTATAATGATGAGAATTTCTTTCTTATCTGTTAAGTGCGCTGCATTCATAATATTTTATGTATGGTTAGTAAACAGGTACATCAATAAGCGTTAGGCCGATCAGTCAAATCAGCAACTTTAAACATCAATAATACTTATATGTAGGCACAACTGATTAACTCAAAGCTCAAATCAAATCAAAATTAAATCTTATAAAATCAAATCAAATCTATCAAATAAAATATCAAATCAAATCAAATTAAAATCTATTCGAACTGTGTTCTTTCGCGTGATTGCATGAACTGCAGCATTCCATGGCCGAGGTGTGTAAACATTTCCGTCTAGTTTTCTCTTCACACGTTCTAATCTGAGTGAAATTCTTGTAGTCAATTGACCTCATTCTTAACGGAGATTGCAAAGGCGCCTTGCTAACCGGGCTCCAGTTTTGCGTTGTCTAATACTTATCAGATGAATGGTACGGAGCTAAAGGATAAATTATTTGTTGTAATATTAGTGATCATTCAGCAGGGTTCTTATGCGAATTACCAGCGGCCCTTGTTATAAAATATGCTAGAAATACGGCAGAGAGAAAGAGAGAGAGAGAGAAATAGAGAGATAAAGAGATCTCTTACTATGGTGATCTTCAAGATCAGATCGTTTAGAAAAAGAAGTTGTGAAAAAAAAAGTTATGCGATTCTTTGACCATATTGAACTAACTTCACTTGCACGATAATTTTGAGTCACTAACAATTACTTAATTTAAAATTTAAAAATATTTCACGCCAAGGAATTTCAGCAGGTTCTCAGTTATATGAAATGTTTATGAGTTATAATTGCCAATTTCAGATACTAAAAGAACTCATTATTAAACTTTTTCTATTAGGCTTCATTTTTAACGGATTCTGATTTGATAGTATTGATTGTGTACATTGCATGCTGTAATACTTGTATTGAATACACCTAATGAGAGCTCATATATCACATGAAATTCAACTAAAGGGAAAATAATCCCAAATTAAAATGATATCTTTGAAATAATTATTTCATGTACTTACTTCTGAATGACAGAATGTATATACATATTTTCATAGATACATGTATAAGTGCAGAAGCAACGTCATTTTATCCAAGAAACTATGTATTTCCGGAAGACAGGTTAGTTTCCGACCCATTAGTTCCGGGCTTTAGTTGACGTAGTTTGAGGAAGACATTAGAAAATTGCCAATTGTGGAAAGAGAAAAATAATTATATAGATGTACGTATGTTACGATTTTAGAAGCAGATGAATAAAATAACCCTCCCATTAAAAAAATGATCACTGATCAAAACTCATGACATGGATCGCTTATGATGGCAGCCATTGGAGTAAAACAATATATTCTAATGAATATTAGGTGTGTAATTTATAATGTATGCTATGGGACTTTGAAATAAAAGTAAAAGAAGTTTTGAAGGCTGTAATGTATCGGGTTGCCCAAAAAGTGGGTTCGGTTGTTAAGGGAAGTTTGTGATCGATTAAAACTGAACAGATTTTTATGCTAATTAGATAAAGAGAAATAAATTTACGCGGGGACAGCTCCTTAGTAGCGTACATTTTGTTTGATCATTTTCTTTACCTGATACATTTTAGGAAAACTGATTTGCGAATAAGAACCCGGAAGCATCAGAAGGCCATAAAAATACAACATGAGCGCTCAAAATCCCAGCAATAACATTCCATATTATTTATTCACAGCAGTTCATGCCTTAATAGAAATGAAGAAACATTTAGTGGCCATACTTATTAAAGACCACTAGCTTTCTCAATTGTGACATTGTGCTGCAATAGAAGACAGGGTCTCTACACATCAAGGATGGTATGAAACGTCATGTGTTGCCTGAGAGGCTTGCGGTGACCCACTTTACCACGACAACTAGGTCCGGTGTCCTAGCAGACAGTGGTTCAATTGATGTGCATTCGATCTCGTAACATTACTCTTCTTCTGCTCGCTCAATAGTCGTGTCATGTACTCTAGATCTGGCTTTCACTTGAATTACGTGCTGGTGTGGAAACATAAATGTTTTGCATTTACGAGTTGGCTGATGAAACATCAGACTAATTGACGGACGAGCATGGTTTTGTTTCTAGTGCTTCCTTTTCGTAGTGTACTATACGACTTTTTATTTGAGGACAATTTTTTAAAAATTGTCCTTGAAACGCGTACCATGCGCGCTGAGGTATTCATCTGCTGACTCAATATAAGATCCACTGTCTCATTGACAAGTTTGTCGGGGTTGGTTCGTACCTAAGCATAATTAGTGAAGAAGATTATGACATTAACGTATACGGTGTATAGAATTTCAATCCGGTAAACTGAGTTGGTAAATAGCGTTTGTTGAAACTAACGATTGAAAAGTTACATGAATGAATGAAGATCAAACTGAGGTGGAAAAGAGGTCGTTAAAATGATTGGAATATAATTGCAACAAATTCTTAACAATGATCACATTAAGTTTACCTCCTTAAAAAAAGATTACCAAATGCGTTATATTCTAGGTGGAATTAAAATAAAATTGGTTTTAACACAATTAGCAAAATTTAATTTGAAGAATGTGAAAAATAATCATTCGAAACTTTACTTGAATAATACTAAGTGAATATAATTATCACGCGTATATAAATTTAGCTTAATATTAAACAAGTAAAACAGCATGACGAAAATTATTTGAGGCAAAAACATGCAAAAATGGATGAAAGAATGTGATAGGTGATTTTTTTATTATGTTGAAACAGTATGCAACCTGGAAATAGTGTATGTGTAATTTCTAAGTACTATAAATAGCGAATATTCTGGTTCTACGGAGACTTCAATACATTGCATCTAGTTATCCTTCCCACGATTATCTGAAATCGCTCGTGTCTCATTCATTTATAAACATCAGATGAGGTAGAAGCTCAAAAACTGACGGTTAATAATTATTCATAAATTGAGTTCAACAACATCTGCACGAATACATTCTTTTGTTTTTAGTGTTTTTGGTGAACGCGAATTCAACGCATGTGTACACAGTTGTCATGATATTTTCATTTCGCACATTTCCAGACACGGAAATTCCTTCGTAAATTCTATACTGCTAGTTGAAGGGCATTGCTTTTCTAAACGTTGAATTTCCAATGTCCAGAAATACATTTTTTGCATAATCCTTCCAGTCACGGTAATGGAAGTATATTCTGTATCTCAGGTTATCAACGTGAGTTCAGTTCTAGAGTTTATTCTTCTTCTCTTGTTGGAGAGTTTTAGAGGACGCTGGAATAGATGAGGGAGCTCACTGAGTACATCAATCCTTACTCAAGAGACTTTGAATTAAAATCCTCATTCCCTAAACCTTTGCTAGGAAGACGAGTTCCAATGATAGAACTTTTCGATACTTACCTTCGCATTATAAAATAACATGAGCTAACTGTTCATATTTATTGTGAGAGAAAGGCAGTTAAGTAGCCTGAAAAATTCTAGGCCAGCTTGTAGTGGAGGTACAAAAAAATGTAGCGGTCGCGCTGGTTGACTCAGTACGGTGGCAAACTCGCCGTTTTTCTTGTTTTTCTGGTTGGTTGAGTCCCGTTACGAAGACAAGAACGTTTTTTCAAACAGTTTCTCATGTCAGGCTTGATAGTTGTTCTATTTCATTCAGTCCTTCATGATTACATACAATATAGTCAGCCTCTCAAACATGCCGTCAGAGTATTTATTAGCATTTAACTTCACCAATTAAGAACAAGAGGCTGCAATGGCGTCCTCTCGTGCTAGGCCGAATTTCAATTCGTTATTAAGAAGCTTTAGGTCTAAATTGTGGACGATTACCCCTAATTTCCATACGCTCGAATTATTAGGAGAACTAAGTAGCGTTTCATGTGTTTTTATGTACAATGCTAGCTATTCGTTGAATAATTTCCATCCATAGAATCGGTTCCATGAACCCTCGACAAGAACATCTAGTATACTATTATTTTCTAAATAATTATCTCTGTCAGTCATGTACTCATGATAACAGAATATTGTATTTGCTTCTCTACAGGCTTTAGGATTTCAGTCACGATTTTCTTCAATCCAGGAACTGCTCTACGTTATCTAGCATTTTCCTACTTCTGCACAACGTTCAACATAAACTGCACGCATAATAATGGAGAAATTGCATGTCTAAAATGCACTCTAGTATTAAAAATTGTGTAATGTATCACATTCTATTGAAGCTAACTAAACTGAGTATTGAGTGCTGTGATCATCTGTGTTTTTGTCTGAGACTGAGACATCTATTAAGAACTTACGTCAATCTGTCATCCCAGAACAAGTGGTGGGTCAGAATGGGGTGCCTGGTCTATCCGTTATCGTGGCGTTTCTACGAAGTCACGTCGGTCATATTCATGCTAGGTGTAAGTCAGTGTATGTACATCATTGAGAACATATTTTTTGTCCATGATCCTTCCAGTCACATGAATGAGTCGATCAGACGTTCCAGAACCAGTAGGAGGACGGAATGAGGTGCCTGGTCTATCCGTTATCGTGACGTTTCTACATAGTCACGTCAGTCATATTTATGCTAGGTGTAAGTCACAGTGTACATCATCGATGCGTGTACGAAGGGTAAATAACGCAATTTCATTTTCCCGATCTGCTAAAAGAAAGGCAAGTAGATGTGTTTTCTGAAGTCATACAAATTAGACCATTATAATACGAGCACATCCAGAAATCCCACTGAAATCGAAGAGTGCAAACGCTAGAAATGATCATTTTTCGTAAAAAAATTTGATTCTATTAGATACATAAAAAAGATTCATTGCTACGTAGGTAATTGGGGCATCACTCTAGAATTCAAGATTAAAAAAAATATCTCATGTATTAAATTAGGTACTATTTGTTCATGGTATATTTTTCAGGTAATATCCATGGTGATTGCTATCGCTGTGGCTCGGTTACTACTGCAGTAACAGCGGCATTAAATTATGCCAGCGTGGAGTGCAAAACCCAGACATGAGCAGGAAGACGAGTCCCAAGCTTCCAGTTCAGCTGCTGGGAGAATCTGGAACAGAAAATAATTGGGCTTGTCGAGTTGACTAAGCTAGAGCTTATGAGAGAAAGTCTCGTCCCTCTCTCCGACAGAGCGCAATTGAACTTATATTTGATTGCATCAGTTTGTCTTCATTTTCGTTGTGAATATTTTGTATCTCTATTGGAACTGTTGATTGCTGATGATAACTATTTATCGTTTGTCGTAATGATTTCATTGTTTGTAGAATTTACAGATATTGCGAGTGAAACGGTGTATGACTGACGCTCTTCTCATAAGGCTGGCAATCAGCACGGTTATTACTTGACTAACCAAACATTAACATATACTAATTCCCAGCAACTGAAGTCAAGAATTCAATACAGACGCGACTCAATAAGGTATGTAAGTGGTTTTGTACGAAAGTAGATAACACTGCCGTTTATTTCTGCAGCTGGATCACATTATCATTCGTTGAATGCCATTATTGTTTTCCTATTCAAGAACTTTCTCGGAACCTTAAAATACAACTCTACAACTTGATTCTTTTAGGTCTTCGCCTATAGTCTATTCTTCAAGTAGAATCATTAAAATGAGGTCATATGAAGCAAAAACGACACGAAATTGAATCCCGTTATTTATTTGTTCTCTTTAGCATAAAAGTCACTCAAAGAGAAATACTTTATGTGCTTCAAGTAAAGTGAAAACTCAGCTGCTGATAAATTTCAATGGAAAGTTAGTTTTGAGAGATAACAATCGTACACACATAAAAGAAAATTGAATCGCTGGTTGGGCTTTGGATTCACAAGCACTGGGTTGGCCGAACAAACAAATGTAGAAGAACAGGACAGCCACCGCAGACACAATTTTCTCCAAACACATTTATGCTCATCTTGTGATCTTGTCACTGGAAGTTTCTCTTAAATATTCGTAAACCACATCGGCACGTGCAGCTCTTCGTTGTTTTTAACGAGCGTCTTGAGTGGAGAAAGACACCGCTTTCTCTTAGCAACCTTCTTGTGTGGAGCGAAACAGAAAAGCAGGAAGAGCATAGACAGCGATGCAGCAAATCCTTCGTACTCGCAACCTCGATCTTCGTTCATTTTTCGTGATTTTATTTTTTTCAAACTTTCAAATTTCTCTGTTTTTGGGTGTAACTAAAGATTCACTTAAAAATGATGTATAAGAGTTATGTTAAAATACTAATACTGTATTCTCATGGAACTTTGTGGAAGATAGGGATCTTCTTATACATAGCCTACATATTTATACAGCTATTTTTCACTTCTAATGTTATGGGAATTTACTACTTGATGTCCACTACCAGCCTAATTGTCAACATCTCTATATTTTTCCGTTATTGCTGTGTAAAATTTATAAACTCTATGAAAATACATTGCTCAAAAGACTAAAAACTTCCTGACGCATTTGTGGAAAGTTTACGATTGCTACAGCTTTTCGTTGTTCAGTATTTTTGATTCTCCTACACAATTCGTGTCTTAAATCTTTAGTAGTCAAAGAATTAGGACAGTTTGAAATGAAAGCTGAACGTACATGTGTGTTCTCAGAATTGTTTCTTTTAATTTTTCGTGTGTGTGTTTGCAAAAAAGTTACTTTCTTCTTGAACTCAAGAGCTTGAGTCAACTTACGTCAAGTTTCTCAACTTAATCAAGACGCAAACGAGATGTTTTTAAATAGAATCCTTATTTTTATCGTCCTTGTTTCTGGGTTTCTTGCCGCTAGTAACATTTAGCAAATCATCTCAACTTATCTCATCGAACAAATTGCCTCTGTTTTATGCGCTTTTATCGCTAATTACAGTTATGATGCACCAAAAATATGAGGAATATGGTTGAGAAACGTAGTTCTATTTGTACAGGTGGTGTGCAGCCAAGTGCCTTGTGGTCCTTGTGGATCACAACACCGACTCCACACCAGCATCTGACCAGCATAGCACCTAGCATGATCTATGTATATTAAGAAAATCTTTGTAGTCATGATCTGGAGCACGTAATGGAGTGTCGCTTATGTTCATACATCATGGGCAATCATGATTATCTCCCCCACTTTAGGCTCCCGTTGCTGTCATTGCGACTGCGTTGCCATAACCTACATAATGAGATCACATGAAGCATCGGGAACAGTTACTTGATCGAGCATCCGTGTTATTTTTTCAGTTGTTTATATTATTTGGCTTACTTTTTTTCAAGTGAGTGGAGCAATGATTTACGAGAAGTGGGTTCTGTTATTTTCTATGTGAGAAGCTAGACGAACAGGATATTTTTTGTTGATCTTGGTTCTAACTCGTACGTTAAAAATTTTGAATAATGCTGAAACACATTATTTTTAACTGAATTTCGAAGCATTGATATACAAGCCAAATTATGTATTTATGTTGATCTATACGGTTAGCGTGCATAACTATCGAAACTTCATACTCACCGGCAGACAAATTTTATTTTCACTTGCTGCCAAGAGGTTAGGGCTTTTACAATATTAGTTTGCACAACTGGGACCACTAGTGAACCAACACAGATGGCACCATAAGTGTAGCTGGGACCACTAGTGAACCAACAGAGGTGGTACCATAAGTGTAGCTGGGACCACTAGTGAACCAACAGAGGTGGTACCATAAGTGTAGCTGGGACCACTACTGAACCAACACAGGGGGTACCATAAGTATAGCTGCATAACTGGGACCACTAGTGAACCAACACAGGTGGCACCATAAGTGTAGCTGGGACCACTAGTGAACCAACACAGGTGGCACCATAAGTGTAGCTGCATAAATGGGAGCAAGGGCGCAGGTTTGGATGAGCTTGAGCCGTGGCAACACCGTTATGGTGTCTCCTGACCTCAATACTCGTGCTGGATCACTGGCCTCAACAGCGTCAGCAGCAAGACCTCCAGCGACTGCTCGAGCATCACAGCGGGAGTCCATGTTTTTAATAATAATTATTTAAATTTGGATGAGAAAGGGTGTTAGTTTTGTAAATTTGTCGCGCTGGGAGCGTCCTCGGACAACTTTTCATGGTCTTTTATGTAAGGGAAAGTACAGTGGTACCTCGACATACGAATGTCCTAACTTACGAATTATTTAATACACGAATGGTCATTTGGTTCAGATTTCCGCCCATGGAATTCTGAACCGAAAAAACATTCGTATGTTGGGCGGAAATCTGAGCCAAATAAACATTCGTATGTTAAATAATTTGTATGTTAAGACATTCGTATGTTGAGGTACCACTGTAAGAATAACTTGAAGGAAAGTGTAGAGTAAAAAGAAATGGTTTTAAGCAAACGTAGAAATACATCAACAGTGACATCTCACCTTAGTTATATGTGCGTTTCGTAAAGCAAGTTTGTGCATAATCGACTTGACAAAATATGCCTACACCATACTATATGTAGATGTAAAAAATAATGAATTTTTAATCAACGCTTGATTGCGCTCTAGTATTAGAGTTTAAAAGACTTTTATTGGTGCTGTTGAAAAATAGCATGAAGGAAATAGCTAAAAGATTGGGAGAAATTATCAGTTTACACTCTGTGTGCTGCGTACCGTGTACAATTACAACAAATTTGCATATAGCATTATGTAAAATAATATCGTTATACCTTCATGGTAAAAAAATACTCCTTTTGCAGTTTATTCTTGGAAATTTCCTCCTAAATGCGTCATTGTAGAAATTACATTTTTAAGCAGTTTTCGACAGCACTGAAGAAAAAACCTCAAGTGCTTATTGGCACGAATATAATAATTTTTTGTGAATGGGAATCGCTTCTTCGAAAGCGAAAAAATTCACTTATAGTCTTCGATAATTCCATCATAAAAAAAACGTTCCTATAACTGACCAACAGCTACCAGATTTGGCCCACGACACGGGCAAGTTTTGACCATGGATCAAATTAGAACTATGATATATGTATAGTCAACATCAGCATCATCTACTCTAAATAGAGCAACGTTGTTTCAGCTATAGTGAGTGTTCTATTAAAAACAATTCTATGGTAGCAGCAACAACAAACATCAAGTACTGTTGCATTGAAATTTTCCGTCTATTGTTCAGCGTCAAAGGAAGGAATTAAGACACTGAGAGTAAGATCTTGTTCCTAAATCACTCTGGTAAAGGCACTTAACACGTTGAGTGCGATTGTCTAGCCGGTGCAAATCTTTACTTTGTACACACAGTCACTAGAAAGCTTTGAAAAAATTACAGAACCTAACCTGAGTGACCCACCGGTGGGTCGTATCGCACTTAACGTGTTAATTCGTGCTGCAGAATGCAGACTCAAATCAGTCTCAAACAAAACTGTAGTGTCAAAGAGCACAATTGATATGCTTAATCATCGCAGCAGTATCATGCATGGTTTCATTTCTGGAATGTTTGTTGTATGCAATCATGACGTGTGAGAAATTTTTAACATTTTTGATATTCTCATTGTTCATTCACAAACTTTCGTCTTGTAATTCTTTTGACTCTATTGATGTTAATGGACGCCAATCCATAAGGAATAGTAAAATTGTACCTCAGCACTCCAATGCAGCAGCGTCTGTTTCTGTTTCGCTCAACAGGTGACCGAAATTTAAAGTGTTGCACGAGCTAATTGAATTTTTTGCTTCGGGTGATTGTACGAGTTCACAAATTCCAAGTAATCAGCATTTACTGGAGAAAGTATTTGCGATGATAGTCGTATTTTCAACACAATGTGTTAACAAAGATGGGAAGGAGCAAGAACACAGGCCTTTCAGCGCTGGTCAAAATTATTTTAACATAGCGTCGTTGTTGAAAACTGGGGAGCAGAAAGCTACAAAAAGACCGTTGTATTTTCACTGTTTTTTCTGCAGGTATTTTATCGCTTTCATTTGGCGTAGGGCGACCCATTTTTTGAGCATGCTGTACATTAATCTGTAACGTTGATAAAAACCAGGAAGGTTGAGTTCGTTGGTCAAACTCGTTTTCCTGAACCGCTACTAGACATGCTGGAACTTGACAGCGTAGCGAGACTTAACTGCGAGACTCGCCAGTGTAAAAAAACTCCAAAATGCACAGCTTAACGAAACTCCACAGCAAGAACGTCTCTCACACTCGAGCTCCTGCACCGAACTCTCACTTCCAGTACTCGAACAGGCGTTTATTGCAGGAGGGATGAGCGGAGTGTTAAGTGGAATTTATTCCCATTGTAACGTATTTTGAAGTTTTTAAGTTCAATCATAATGATTTAGCTTTGCTGAGTGATGTTGGCGTTTATTAGTTATCACCTTTTCTTGATGTCAATATAAAACGAGTCAGAAGTAGATTTGGTATCTGAATTAGCACTAATAAACGAAGAATCTATCAATTGTTTCTAAAAGCTCTGCCCATCCTTGCTTTCATAACAGATGCGTGATGCGATGTGGTTGAGAAAGAGATAGAGCAAAAGATATGTTCTGCTTTATCCGAAACAGTGCGGCAATATTCACATTGAAAGAAAATCTGGTATTGCCTTTTCATTCATTATTCATATTTTCCAGTATCGAACTTTTAAAGTTGGATGTTTAGCTTTAATTTTAATTTTTGAAAGGAGAAAATCTGAACATGTACCAAATTTGGAATGAAATGAGTTAAATTTAACTTAGGATAGGTTCTTAAATTTAGGTTCTTATAAAAAGCTCTTAAAAGTCCGTGGTTCCAGGAACAGGATCTACCTGAACACAAGCCATACCGTGGACTGAAAAATATATTTCTTCTGGGTGCTACATTACGGACTCTTACTACCTATTAACAGAGGAATAGAATAGAATAGAATAGAATTAGGCTATAGGAACGAACCTTCTGGCCCATTCTTGGGTCGGATAATTACTTCCATAATTATTCGGTTGTTTACCCAAGTCCCATGCCGTATTTCTAGCCGCGTCAACCATGTCGGCAGCGGGATTCGAACCCGGGTCTTTCCGCTCGCAAGCAGATTCGCTCACCAGTCGACCAAGCATCTGTCTCATCCAAGACTCGGAGCATCTGTCAAGTTTCTGGTCTTCGCTTCAACTCTACATAAATGACAAGTGAAAACGTTTCCAGCTGCTAGCATCATTGAAGTGAAATTCCGCAATCTTCTGATACCGCCCAATGGAAACGCAGGCACGGGCTTCGAGTTTATTGCTTTCGAAAGGATTTTGTTCATATACGGTAAACCGGCTACACTCGTGTTTAACTTTTTATTATCTGCTGAGACTTATACCCTCCAAAAACATTTTCAAAGAGTCTAGCGGGCTAGATTTGTTTAATTGGACAAATATATACGTATAACATATGCACATTAATATATGTGCGTCAAAACCGGTAATTATATGTGCAGAAATCCGGCGATTATTATTTTCGCTAGGAAGGATACAGAGTTACTAAGTTCTCCCATTCCTTTTCATTCTCCTCTTTAATTCGGTCTAAATTATTGACGTGAATGCCGGCTCGAAAGGGTTAATTGGAAAGAGACACATTAAGGGACATCTTTGAACAAATTCTTAACTTTCAGCCTCTGCATACCAGCAACGCACATTTGAATAAAATAGCACCACGTACGTTACATCGTAGGATCCGGTTATTGCTTGCGACGTTAAGGTACCTAATTACGCTGAAAGCATACGACATACAAGAGAACCTTTATGGCAACTCTCCATCAGTAGGCAACGTAGATCACGATGCATCCTCATTATACTTTCGCTAGCTATTTATCTTACGTGAAAATGCAGTCCGTGCGGGATGTTTGTTTCCTTATACAGATGTGGCGGGGGCAATTATAATTACTTGCACAGCAAGTTTTACAACCACGGTTTGATTTACACTTTCAGAAATGAGATCCGTTATTCATCGTTTAACTTAATGAGGAGAATGAATTCAGTGTGATATTCGTTCGCTTGAAACTGATGGAAGTTGAGATTTTCTGCATCGTATTTGTTAGTAGGGTGAATGAAGTGCAGACGATTAGGAGGATAAATAAGTTTATTCCATGTTTGTGCAGCGTCCTCACGGGACAGGCAAAACCTCGATAACTCATTTATACTTGACATGACAAAAGTAAGAAAGTTCTTGTTCCATATTAGTCGAGAACATTAACAAACGAAGGTTTTTTTAACTCATGCCATTTATTTAATCACATTGGCTGTTGGTTGTGAGTGCTCTTCGTTTGTCATCGGTCTGAGGCTTACGGGATAGCAGAAGTGGCAGCTGACATCAGATATTCGTTTTGTTAGCTATTTATAACCCAACTGTTAGGAGCAAGACAAAATACTTAAATGGTATAACAGTAAAACGCGGTATTACAGACTCTTCTATGCGGAAATTTTGTCAAAAACCTTCATTACTTTTAGTATTTTAGAATTTCAAGCTGATAGAGTATGGTAAAGCTGATTAATTTAACTGTAAATTTAACCGAGGTTAAGTCAATACACTCTGTATCGAACGCTTGACAGATGTCATTCTAACGACTGAAAATAACAACTGGGGGAGAAGCGAAGCATTAATATTGATAAATTCTGGTACAATTCGTTTCAGTACAGTATGAAAATTAATCCAATGAATCCGTTAAACACAAAAATGGATTACATAGAGTCAGTAAAATTTTTAAAACAGTGGTGGTGGAGAATTTCTTCAACTAATAGCGAACGGGTCCTGTTAAGTCTACATCTTCTACTGTATGTGGGTGTGATAAATTTGATAGAATTCAATATTCTCGTCCAGGAATAGGAGAAAATTTGAATTTAAATCCACTTGATGACAATTTACTATACGAGTGTATAATGTTTGGTTACGTACAAATTATTTATAGTTTATTAAGATATAGCAGTTTATTAATAAGTTACACAATGAGTCTTATTTCCTAGACTTATTTTATGCTTTGTATTTTATGTTTTGTTTGTTACAATGTAATATTAGTACAATGTTTTGATAGTCGAAAGCTTTTAGAAGTCATAGAATAATGAGCTATTGTTCTTGCACTCAACTGTGATTGTAGGCACAGAGAGCAGCCGCTGATTGACATTCCTCATTGCAACTATTAGATATTCAACTTTCTGTCCTATTATCGTCTGCTAAAACTGGTATTAGGCGAATACTTTAATGATTACATAGTTAATATTTGATTAGCTAGTAGCTGGTAGAAAAAGAAACATTGTTCAGAGGAAAGGAGAAGCACCAACTTCTCAATGTACGCTGAAGAATAATATTTTTTAGCTCTCACTGTTATTATCAAGAACATGCTTCAAATAAAATGCTATGGTTTTAGTAATTAGATTGTGAATGCGGGAACCGCACTACTCCCTATCCAACGGCAGCATTACGTTTGTGGGTCAGCCTACGCCGGGCATCACATGTGCGGTTTGAAGGAGTTGCAGTGTCAGGAGAAGGAGGAATGCCGTTTGAGAAATATTGAGAGAGAGAGAGGAATACCGCTACAACATCGCTGCAAAATTATCAGTGGCTGGGGAGTTACTATTCAGGAATATCAGGAGAGGGAATGCTGCTGTTTTGCAGCGGGGAGGACGGAATGTATTGTAGGAAGGAGGATACACCGTAGCATGGATACCGACAGTTGAGAGAGTACCTTACACGTAATGTTGTTGTGAGAGATAAGTTAAATAACGTCACTACGACACGAATAGACGGACGGCATTTTTAAAGAACCATTAGAAAACATGTCATTGTGTGAACATCAGAAGGTTATATTGCTGTATGATATAGAGAAGGAATATGATTCTCAGGAATGAACAGGTGAGCGGATGTTGTAAGAATATAAGGAGAGCAAACGCCGTTATGGAAGCAGCGGCTAGAACAGGTAACGTGTCCTGCATGTCAGTCTTGATAAAAATACGATGGGGATCACGCACGAAACTCATCTTCGAACACGGTATATTGATTGAAGTTCCGTTTTCATCATAAACTCAATTGAATGAAATGAAACATAATTATTTCCTGCTCTATTTATATTATATTCTACTGAATAAGGTCCTTTTTTCTCCCCGGTCTCCCATGTTCAAAGAAAGTTATCTAATTTCGTTACAAGAAGATATTATACAGCTTCGAACAACGCAATTCGTGTTCATTAATAGGAGTATTATTTTAGTATTTGTATCAGTCATGCGTCCAACGTACAGCTCACCGTGAACCTGTGAAAAACGTATTAAAGTCATGTTCACAATGCTTTCAGATTGAACAACTTGCAATGTTCACCCGTCCAAGTACTAACCTCAAGTAAACGGTACAAATATTAGCCGTGCATGTTAGTGATAAACCGGATCTCTCGTCGAGGGCACATTGAAAAAGTTGAATAGAGCAGAGGAGGGTTTTATATCCCCTCATTACAGCCAATTTTATTTCGTAAATGAGCCCACAAATTATTTTCCCTTTTCTACCAAGTCCAGAGTACTTGCATGTCGTATCACTCTTTATCAGAGCACACGCGCTTCATTTTAGTTCTTAACGGGCACTTGCAAGTACAAGTTCATTATGGTTTTGTTTTGAGTATCTGTGTATCGGCTTCACGTTGCAGCTCACAATGTTTCTTATCCTTGATCGAGCTATGAAATCATTTTCTCTCAATCATTAGTTCAATGTTCCCTTACAAACCAAAAGTTGCACGCACAAGCGGGTTATTCTCATCAGGGAAAAGTGTTCTGACAACTAAACCCAGTTTTCAACTAGATTGTGAAAGCAGCATATTTTTAAATTAGGATCAAGTTTTTTCAAAAAAGCTCTAAACTGTGGTCATACGACTTACACCATCAATTAACTGTAAAAATAAATGAAAACAGCGTCTGTGCTGGTCACTTTGAGAGTAAGCGTGACGGTTCTATCGTGGGTTTGTAGCGGAGTAAGTGCAATGCACATCGTGCTTGCGGGTGTGTGTGAGCAGACTATGGAAAGTTGACATGAATATGCTTTATATTTAATTTAATTCAATAGGTATATGTGATCTGGTTTTGAAACAACCTGCACAGATCTAAAAGTCTGCAGCTCTCTACATTTGGAAATTTTACTGAAATTTACACTGTGGAATTACATCCCACAAAGGAAGACGTAATGAACATCATTACAAATTGAAGGGACCAAAAGGTTTGTGTGTATTTATATTCTTGTTTAAAACAAGCTTAATATTTTTACATCAGTGGCTGAATAAAGTCTTCTTTTCTGTCCTCTTTTTCATTGCCTAGAACAATGTTAATTGACTGTATTACACTGTATTACTTGCACCTAACGTAACTTACCTTAAACTTTAGGGCCAACCGTAGTTGGGACTTTTATTATGGCCTTTAATTCCCTCTTAAACCCACACATACAACAGGGTGACACACTCCGAAACAATTCAAAGCAACCAACATAATCCAGTCTTTCTTTCTCAAATTCTTCAACAAGGTCATTCATCTTTCCTACGTTCCATCCACGCACATTTATGCATCCAAACTTGACACACCGCAGGACATGTAATGTGTACGGACCTCACTCCCGGATCCGCTTCAGTTCAGTAGCCTAGCTGATCACTCGAGTTCCGGCAAATAGTTTCTCTGAAGGAGAGAAAGTGCACCAGATCTGAGAAATGAACGCGACGCGGAGGGGTTCTTTGTTCATCTGAGGTCCCACGTCTGGTACGCAGACGGCAGGTACTGACGCCGTGTCCCAAACTCGTTTTTTACAGGAACATTCAAAATTAAGGTAATTTTATACCCGTGCACCCACCGAAAGATTTTAAAATCTGTACACAGTAAATCATTAACTGCCAGTTCCTGTTTTGAGAACTGGTTAAAGTTATTTTGATATGGCGTCGCAAAAACCGGGATACAGGAATTGCTGCCTCATAGTTTTGGAAACAGCAGTTGATTAGAGGTAAAAGAGGCAGCTATATTCAAGTGACTTTTTAGGGAACCTCTCTGTTTTATTGCACAGTTTATGTTCTGAGAGCACAGTTATTAATCGATAGTCTAGTTATTTCTCAGGTTTTTACGTTGATGTGTATAATGAGAAATAAACACTTATTTCTTTTGTTGTTCCTGAACAAGACTATGACTCAGTTTCACTACATTCAATTATTGACTCAATTTCACTACGTATAAATATTCAAGTGAATTACTAATGTTTTATTAATCACACAAAAACTTCAATTGAACAAAAAGCACTCATTTTTTTGGTTCTGACAATTTCATCCACGTTTCTCTGATATTATTTTGGTAAAAAACTCGTGAATTAATGACATTAGTTCAGTTATTTTCGTTAAATCACGAACCATGTCTCTGATCTGGTTTTAATTTTTTTCAATTCGTTGAGGTGTTACCTTTTCGTTTCTTAGACACAATTTTTTAGGAATGACAAAACTAATTCGAAATTTCTCAATGTACTTCTTTTATTTTCGTGTTAGAGTGAAGCGGTGGTATCAATGTTAGTTAACGTTTAGTTTAGATTTAGACTTTTTTCAAAGCGTAACCTTTGCATATAATATCCATTTTATTTCTGAGTTTTCTTCAAACTGGATGCAAATCGACCAAGGCAACATTAGACCCTTAATTAGTCAAAAGACTCAATACTAGGGTATTAAAATGAAGCATTTCTTCACCCTGGTGTAAATATATCTATTATATTATCTGGAATCGAAAATATATTGGAGTTTCTAAACTGTTGGCTAAATTCTATAATTTCACCTCTTCATACATCCAATCAGCTGTCATTTTCGCCTTCCCTTTATTGCGTTCATTATTTGGTACACAGCACAGGTAACAATGTGTTGCCTAACCATCTCACTCCTTTCCCTATCATCCATAGCAACTTTCATGAATACATATGTGTGTGCATTCTGACGGCCAACATTAAGTTTGGGCGTTTTCACTTGACACACGCTCTGATGAATAAATGACAGCCTCTAATGACGGTGATGAAACTGAGCGACAAGGCGCTAGGAGCCGACACACCCTTGTTTGAAATCTACATTGCGTTTATTTCTTCCCGTCATCCTAGTATAATGTATTGTAATGGAGATAAACAACTGAAGCATTGAGTCGAGGTATCTTTCTCAAGCTTATCTGTTTGGATTTGTGTCTTCTCTTCTCAATGTGTTTTTGTAGTCTTTGTTTTTAGTCACACGCGTGTCGTTTTTTCGAACGTTGATAGGTGCGTTATGCGCGTGTATTGTATTAGTTCTAAAAAAGTTTGAACTTAACCTGGCCATCATATTGAGGCGTGCTCAATAGAATCTTGAATTTTCAATTTTTGAATGTAAAATATTCGATTCTCAATCGATTTCAATAGCTCTTAACAATTATTCTTTTTTTACCATATAACTCAGTTAAAAAATGAGAGATAAAACTCAAAGATTTCACGCTAAAGTTTACCTGTGAACTGATTGCCGATTTTTCTCAAGGAACCAACGCAGTTTTTATTAGATTATAAAATAATCAACTTTAGATGAGCTTTTATCTTTCATTCACAAACTTAGTAGCACTTTTTTATGTTAGAATACGTTGGACCTACTTTTAGAGCCTTGCATGTTTACGTTATTACGCACAATAATAGGAATTATCACGTCAACAAACTCCTCACTACTCTTTCCTGGTTCGTCAAATGCGGAGCGCAGTCACTTTTCAGTTTTTAAAAGCGTTCGTGTTTATCTTCAGTTTATACTCCCTCACATATGAAAATTTCAGAATCCCTTGGCATCTTAAAACTTTAACCCTTCTTGGATAAAACGCTATCAGCATAATTTTAACACGTTGTATGTATCTTTTCTTTCAATTTCATACTTTAAAATTAATTTTTCTGCGTTTCAGCACATGTAATAGTGTGTTTCCTCTCTTATCCTGTAGAGATTTTCTGCCATTAATGGCTCTTCAGATCGAAACGTTCATCATTTTTTCTGTTTTTTTTTCATTGTAGAACCAAAATGTTGATAATTATTTTAATTATAACTTCGCTCCTCGGTATTCCTTGTTTATGCCTCACCGCTGCTTCAAAACTCAGTTCTGTTACTGGTGTACATTTGTTCATACATCTAATTTTTTAGGCCTCCGTGTTATTTCACATCTTCATTGTGTTAAGCTATCTAATGAGGTTGAAAGTGAGCATTGGTACTTCACTGCATTACACGTCACGCTGCAACTTGCGTGAATTTATAGACATTTACTTCATTACCTGCTTTGCATTCATAATTGCTGAGGGGTTAAGTATTTACATTTGTTCACACTACATACGTAGAAATTTTTCATTTCATCAGTAAATAAATACATTTAATGATACAAATTGAATGGGTTAACAGAGAATGTCTTATTTCGCAAAGAGCAATCCTTCTCTTAAAAGAGATATTGTAGTATCCTTGGATCTGTCTGTAGTTGTCAGAGAAGATCTAGATACGGGTTTTACAGAATTATCCCATGATTATTAAACTTTTTCGACAGCAGATATGTAATCTCCATGTACCTGAAATTTATCTTTACATTGAAATTATCATTTGGAAGTCGTTTGCCAGTTTAACGGTCCTTTTTTCTCAATGTTACATACCAATATGTCCGTTCAGAACATCTTCCTTTATGGTTACATTTCGCTTTGTGTTATTCACGCAGAACGTTTCTCGCTGACGTGGTGAAGTTGATTGTTCAAAATCACATACGCTTGTGAACCTTGCTTTGTTTCCGTGTAATTGTTTTCGGACCCATCCAACATGAAGTATTTCCTAAACTACTATTCTTCACTTGTTATTTAACATAAACTATCTTCCTTGCAGATGGCATCGAAGCGAAATGATTTGACTACTCTGCGTTGGGTGTTGCTAGGACTCGTAGTATCCTCGTGCCTCACTCCCGTACTCGCTGCCTCACTCCATGGCTCCAGCGATCACGACGATGGAGTGGCCGAGCGAAAATTCGTCAGCAAACCAAATGATATCAAGAAAATTAGAAGTCAAATAGAAAAGCAGGTTAGTACGCTGACTAATGTCTTACAATGATGAACATAAAAAGTACTTGATTTGGCTTCAAATATAAGTGTCGTGAAGTACTGGATGTTCTAAATATGCAAAGGCTAAAATCGAAGGAATTCATTTTATTTCTCCAAGATCTACTCCATTTGGTGTAAATTTGGCTCGTATAAGAAAAATAAGTTATCAAAAAAACTTGAAAGCAAAAGTTTAGTGAATGAAACTCAGATAAAACTATGTATATGTATACATGATTTCCAGCCCAGGATTTGACTTTGTGACTGACACTGACATTTTCCTTCTCGAATGCGAGTGTGTCCAATTGTGGAAAGCTCTTTCAGAGGTAAAACTCCCAATTTCTTCGAGAACCAGCATTGAGCTAGCGTTGGCGGTTATTTGACATCACTCATTTTTTTGTTTCGACAACTTCGCCACGTTTCTCTGATATTATTATGGCAAAATACTCCTTCAGTTTTTGGGGCTTGAAACCCTTGCGTGACTGATAAAGAGTTTACTTAAAACATGATGTTCTCGAGATTACTATTCAGTGTCAATAATGTTGTCGAGTAGCATTTATGCTTCAACATTTTCCTTGAGAGGAAAAAATGACTTCTTGTTATGAACGAGCCTTGACCTTAATTTCTGCAATTGTCATTTGAAAGAAGCTTTGATGTTTTGCTAAATTTATCATGGAGTCCTAGTACGATATCACATATTCAAGAAAGTTCCTTTGAAAGCATTTTATATTTTGCCTAACTCATCTCCAGTTAACAGATTTTAATTTTTTCAAGCATCAAATAGAATCCAATTTGAATGATAACTTTCCCTTTTGCTATGGTCATTTCTTCAGGGAAATTTGACCTCATATTGACTATTTGACATTCACTATTAATCATGCACCTACTGCCATTACACAAGTTTATGCGAAAAATACGAAAACAAACCAATTGCAACACCCACATTAATATCAAGCCAAATCAATATCTGTAATCAATTATCTCGTTTTCAAGCATAGTTTTTATTAAATTTGAGATGATGTTCGAATTTGGAAATCAAAGCAACAATTTTAGAGTATGTTCACACGCTTTGAACGTCTGCTCTTCTAATCTTTAATCTGCTGCTGTATTCATAAATAGTTCATTGCTGCTTGTCAATCAACTATTTTTTACTGTGTAGTAAAGTGATCGGTTCGAAACGTGAAAAGAGTTATCTAAATCCCGGAAGTTGATACTAGATGACGTATCATTGGCAGCAAATCAAGTGTAAAGTGAGTAGTAGTGATGCTCCATCAGAGCGCGTCGAACTGTAAAGAGACCGACTTTCTCGTACGCAATGCAGCAAAAGATGAACAACCTTTCGAAGAATGTCTTCTTCTTCTTCTTCTTTTTTGTGTTTATTTGGGGCTTCGAAAACTAGTCCATTTAGCCCCAGGTCTGAAGGTAGGTTGATTTTTCCCTTGTCGAAGAACGTCAGTGTTTGAAAAACTACTTACGTGTTATCGAAGCGTCGCGTCTGGTAGACCCTTGTGATATGCTCAAAGTGAGGCCCATGTAGCATGCTTGCACACGTACATTGTTAGCGTTATCTGGAAACCGGAGCTTGCAATAGAAAATGCAGTTTGTCTTAGATTTCATGTTTGTAGAATCTGTTATAATTTTACGAAATCATTTATTTTAGTACTAACGTGTCATATGTTAGAATTACGCGTGTTTAAAAAGCGTCATTTGAAATTTACTTAGTCAAACTTTACTTTAAATAGGCATACGCATTGCCAGTTTATCTTAGGTAAAAACGAACTGACATCTGTTGTAGTCATTTCAGTTAAATGTTTGACTACCCAAAACGCATACTCTGAACCATATAACAAGTTTGAAGCACTCTCCACAATTACTGATTTCAATTATTCAATTTCATCTGTTAAAGTTCTTAATTTGATAGACCTCCTATTACTAGTCCCATTAGATGTTTGTATGGTCGATGACCTTTCTATTTCAGAAGATCTGCTTTGTTAGTATCAATAAATTATCCTGGCATTAAGGAAAAATGTACATATCTGTGTTTCAGGAATATGTATGATGAGGTATCCGTGTAGGTTAATCATTATAATTTCTAAGGAAAAATAATACCATTGAAGTTTTAAGCAGTTCACACAATTTTTACGACAACGTTTTTGTTCAAGCTTGTCTTGTATCCAAAATAATTGCAATATGTGGTGAGTATAGATCAGTGCTAAGATAATTAACAACACACACCGCCCATGCTAGTACACACAAAATAACTCACTGGGTCCGAGGTCCAACAAGAACACCCGCGAGTACTCTAATTTGGCTGCCCATATTCTCTACAACTTAACTAGGTGAAGCGTAGGACCCAACCAGCAATAGGAAAATTACTTCTAATTTATATCCTAAATGAGGTTTGAAATTTCATGTACCGAATTTGGTATATTCGATCGTTCAGGAGTAACTGTGTTTGCAGTTGTTCAGTGAAGGATGCGAGCGCAAACGTGGCGAAGTTGTAAATGTGAACTTTGATGGCGTTAGTCATGTCCCAAAATTACAAATAGTTCAGGATCCACTTGCTTGTTGGTTGGTAGCCGCGCACGTTAGGTGGGTGTAAATGAATTTTGTATTTTGGAAGAAGTGTCTCTAAGTATAAGTACCCTTAGAGACATCCTAGGACCAAATCTCTGACCTTTCGGGGAAGAATTTTAATATAGTTTCGGATTATGAACTTAAACAGATGTGTGGGTTATCATTGTGGTCTTCGAACAGTGAAGTTTAAAGTATCTTTCAAGCACATAAATTCTCATTTGATCGATAGCTTCGGGATTGTTGTCGTGGAAGAAAATTTTCGTGCATTTGATAAAATGAATTTATTCCGTTAACAATATTTCACAATTGAAAGGATTTATTCTGCAAGTTTCAATTGTTTTAAATTTACGTCGTTGTGAAACATACTTTAATCGTATGTAATACGTGTTTATGCATTTTGAATAAGTATCATTGAGTAACTGTCGAACTTCTTAGCTCCTAAAATTTTCAATGAATAAAAAAATGTTCCTTATCCCCATCGACACTTAACGTACTTCAAACGCTTTCAGTTAAG
>VCRD01000583.1:124134-136248 GCA_006783055.1 Trinorchestia longiramus
TTCGAAATCTACAACGACGCAGGACGCAGAGGCCGAGTTGGAGAAGACTGTCTCGTCGTATACCAGGACTGCAATGAAGTCTGATCTGCTGGGTGCCTTCGTCAGGCGGTCCATGCTAAGTTTAGGTGTCGTTAACTCAAACAAAACCATTAGAAAAAAGTTGCCTCTCAAAGTTACCCAACTTTCATTATACGAGTACGCTAAATTTTTAAACCTATGAAGGAGACGTTAAAAAAATTATGGTCAATAAAAGAGACATAGTTATGAATCTTCCTCCAATTATTTGCTGCAATTTGCGTCCATGCTGGAATCTAATTGCCATAAAAACAGCAAGCTTTTTACCTAAAATTCTGTTTTTTCTCATTTATGAATACAATTTTAAATATAGCGCGTTGTAATAAAATAGCGTGCACGTTCATTGAATCATACCTCATCCATTAGTTTTATTGATGAATATCAAGACCCCAAAAAACAGAGGAAAAATTTTAAATAGAATATTTGACTTGGCAAACATAATCACCTCCTAATGATCTTGACCGGTACGATCTTCTTTAGTGACACTCGAAAACTTCCGATTAATTCCTCCTTTGTGGTAGACTTGCTATTTGTATGTGTTAGCATCACTTTAACGCGACCTGTAAGTCCTGCTGATGCTTTGTCTACCCGTATACTGATAGCTGTGCTTGATCAAGAACAGAAGAAAGGATTTATTTCTATATTATTACTGAACAAAGGGAACTACGCCGTATGACTGCTGCAGTAATATGACGATTATCCTTTGTCGCTCAAGGTACACACAGAATTGTCCTCTACGATGCCTAAAAATATTCATTTTTAATCGTATATTTTCTGAAAATATGTATACCATTGAACTTTTAAAAATTAACTTGAGGAACTTGAGATAAGTTTCTTGATTACTTCCTTTAGACCCAGCTTTCAGGTATACGGGCATCGATCGTCGATCACATTCTCCTTCTAGTGTTGAGCTTCCTTGTATTAATGATAAGTAAAACATGATATTGCTTCTGTGTGCACTGGATGACATTCTTGGTGCTTTCATTTTGGTGCGCTGAAGCACGAGTGTTATTTTAGACCGTGGATGCCCGGCATTGGCGTGTGTGACTAGAACTGCAGATCACTAATATCGCTCAGAGTTTTCACTCATAGCATCGAAAGATCTGCATACTTTTGTTCTCCTAATATTTATTTAATTCTTTGAAAGAATCGACTTGCGTTCATTTACGTCGGTCGACGTTTCACTGCACCTTTTATGTAGACCGACGTATTCCAGTCCAGTTGTGTTTGGCGACATAGTACTGTTCCTTTTTGCCTGTCGATGTCTCACCGTTCTATCAATGTCCAATGATACGCGACTGTTCCATTCATGTTGACCGATATTTTTGTTTTATTTTTATTGGCAGACGTTACACTGTTTTCTTTATGTCAACAGATGATCTACTATTGTCTTATTCCGTCAGACGTTCTACTGTTCTTTCTCTTTTAACTGACGTAACACTGTTCTCTTGATGTCAACAGACGATCTACTATTGTCTTATTTCGTCAGACGTTCTACTGTTCCATCTCTTTTGACTGACGTTTCATTGTTCACTTAACGTCTACCAGTGAACCGATGCGAAATCCCTTAAATCAGTCGACAATTTACTGATTTTTATTCGTTAACCAATGCTCTGTTTGTTCCTCAATTTCGACTGACGTTCTTCAACAGATGTTTCACTGCCGTTGTGTTGAATGACGTTTCAATATTCCCTCCCACCGACCGATTTTTTATTTCTGATGAGTAATACTTTGATTTCAGTTTTTTTCATTCAAAGTCTCGTTCTTTCGTGTGTGTTCTGTTTTACTGACGTCTGACTTAAGATTTCATAACCATGATACCCATTATTCAATTTTTCTTTGGCACTCTTATTTGAAGTTCGACTACTTGTCATAGGTGTATTTTGGTTAATATCAACAGTTACTAGTTCTGAATCTTCCCTAGACTGAATTTCACCTTCAACTACCTCTGCCTGACTTATATATTAACAGACCTAAAATTCTGACTGACAGCAATATCGTGTCTACAGGACTTAAATGCTTGTTTTCGTCACAAGATTGAGTCCAACTATCTTTAACGTGAAGCTCAGTAGGTATATTCTTTGTCGCGTCTGTGCTGCGGTGGTTAAACCAGGAATGTAATAATAATAATAATTATCGTCACGTCCCTTTACGATAAATTTATCATCATTTGCGTGACAGAGACGCTTCACATTTATCGTGGTAAATAGTTGATAAAACACAGATTTGTGTTGCTACTCAAGCGCACGCATGAAAACAACCCTAGTAGATGCCCAAGTAATGGTATTCCGCTTCACAGACAAAATTTTTGTAATTTTCAAAATGAACGTGTACTCGTTAAATCGTTAAACCTTCCTTGAGCATATATTTTTTTGGCTGACTTTTTCCGCTTTTTTTTACTTATTTTCGACTTTTTTGCGACTCTTTAAAAGTTAATCTGTGTGTTGGGAGGATCTTTAATGGACTCCCTGTCAGTGTGCACAGTGAACTATGCTAACTTAAATTATAGTCTTACAGGGATATTTGTCATGTGTTAAACCTTACTAATTCAACTAAATGAACTCAACATTTTATTGTGAAGAAGATTCTGTGCTTACATAAAACGTTAGACGAAAGGTTAGGGACAAGATTGGACATACAGAGTGCAGCAACATAACTTCTTTTTTTCAAAGGAAGTTCCTTTCAAAAAAAGGAAGTTATGTTGCCGCACCCCGCATAAATGAACCGAAAACTCGCGACCATGACAACCTCCGACTGAAACTGTGTGGCTGCATTATGACCAACAACCTGTATTATGCATTATGACTTCACAGCCTGAACTGCATCCAAGTATCTCTGTGACCGCAATGTTTACTTATTTTTGTCAGTACTCATTGAGTTTAGCGATGGCTTACGGCTTCTTTTATTTCTTTTTTCCCACAAACTTTATTTTTCTTTCCGTCTATTTGGTCGTTTTGTTTGTCACGAACCAACTTTCCCTCCGCTTTTCTGAACAGACTATAGTAGTACGACTTAATAAAGCTTCGTGATTTTTCTTTTTGAAAGAAAATCACACTTGTTTCGCTGATGAAACCGTTCTTCAACGTTTTCTTATTCCTTTAGTCCCCATCGGCGACTTGCTGCAACTTTGTGCAAACGAACCAACCGATACACTTCTCTTCTATTCATTTCTTCTGACGTCTTACTGCATAGTCCTCTCTTACTTCGCCCAAAATCTGGACATACCCTGGACATACACATACACTATTTCTGCTCTCTATACGACGGCATGGGACTTCGGTATTGAACCAAGAATGGGCCAAACGGCTCGTTCCTATTGCCTTATTCTATTCTATCTGGACTAGTGACAGCTCATTTCCTGCGACTGGCTGGCATCAATGACTGCATTTTACATCATGTAGAGCTGACTCTGTTTTACGATGCACTGGAGACTGATAACCGTTCATGTTTCTATGACATTTTACCATGATGATTTAAACCATTATGCCAAATGACGAATTTACTGACGCTGCAGTACATATCTTGAAGTCTTGTGCTACTACTTTCGCTATTATTGATGTCTTTCTACTTGAATGGCGATACCATTATATTAAAATTAATATTGATTTGATTGATTCTACACAATCCTCAATGTGTCGTAACGTCACAAAGCGACGAATTCTTCAATGTTACACGACTGTTTCTTCAGTGAACGAATTCTACTTACAGTATTCTCATTTTTATCAAACTTCGGACAGCTTTTTGACATCTTTATGGGCTGTTGCCTCATTTCTAGTAGCAACGGCGCCCAGCCTCCGTTTTAGCTGTTGCCGTTTGAAATCTGATAAATTAATGAATGTGCTTTTTCAGTACAGCAGAAAATTGAACTTCATTACTTTTCATTTCTAAAAGTCAAATGTATACCGCACCGCACAGAATAAATTTAGTAGCTTTTAATGCAGCTTTTTAATTGAAAGTCGTAGATGCACATCCATAATCCTCGATTTTTTTCTAGTGTCTTTAGAATTGAAGTCGAACTAAAATGTTTGTTTTCTCCGGAGCCTCACGGTCAGGTTACTTAGCACGTTCGTTATTATTTTCCTCTGTGAGAGGCAAACCAGTAAATGTTTAAGTCAAGATTCCTACTCATTTTTCATTCTGTCGTGTGTTAGTGTGTATGTTTTACTGTGTTTCATTCGTGTATTGTCATGTCATTTTTAAATTATTCATCATCATTCGTGTTCATTGATGAAGTGTGTTGGTTATGTGTCTGTTATTTATTTTGTTGTTGTTGTTGTTATTGTTGACAGTTCCCGCAGGCGGGCCAAAACAGTTCCCAGAAAATTGTTTTTATTTTCCCTTTTATATATTTTCATCATACATCTCCAAGATGTAAGAAATTAGTATTGTACATATCGAATAACATACGGTACAGCTTTTACTTGCATTAGCTGGGTTACATATAGGCATAATTTTTTCTGTATGAAATAGTGGAACAAATACAGGTCAAAATATGTAATTATGAAACTAATTTTATGTATATGGTGCATATTTTTTCTTGAATAATGTAGCAACTAGTGAAGTGAACAGGAAAAAGTAGAACGGACGCAATGTGAAATACGTGTATTAGGTTGGCAACTAAGTTTTCACCGTTTTTTCCTAATTTAAATTGAAGAAAAATAGTGTGAACTTAGTTGCCAACCTAATGAAAGCATACAAGGGATGTCAGTAGATAGCAAGAATAAAGAATTAATTCATCCTCTCACTCAATTAATGAACTTTGGTTTCAAAATATTTGAACTCATTTATTCCTTATATTTAATCATTTGAAAGTAAAAATCGTTCACAATCAAACTATAGTTTCTCAACGCTCGCTAACGTGAGTTATTAATTCTAAATTATTTATTTTTCTAAAATTCTACATGCTTCGTATGCTACTTGGGAAGCTGCAAAAACGAGACTAATGTACTTGGAAATTTGTATTAAAAAACATTTTAATAAACTAACAGTAATCTCACCTCATGAGACTACCCTCCAGATCTAGAAGGATAACAACCTAGTACTTTATTATTTTAAATGTACACACTAGGAGTTCTATTTACCAAGGTAAAAAGAATTGAATGCTTCATACAGTAGTAACAAGGTTAAGGAATAAGTTTACAGATCTTTCATCTCTGATTTTAGGTTCTTGATGTTCCTGATGTGGAGTTCCTAGTCCTGAAGCTGAAACTAGTGTACGACAAGCTCGAAAACTTTTTTGATTTGATGCCAGTTTCTTGTGTAGAATGAATAAATGTCGGACCTAAGTGGCTTCATTTTTTTGCAAAACTCTTGACTCCAGGTCAAGTTTCGTTTGATTGGATGTCGTAAATTCAACGTGGCTGAGATCGAAAACAATTGGCAAACCACGTACGGCTGAATCTCATAAAGAAATGCTGCTGGGCTGTCAGCGATAGCCTGATCTACAGCTGTTGGCTCTCAGGCTTGTCAGTAATCACAACAACTGTAAATCCATTCGCTGACATGGACGTGCGTTCAAGGGTTGTGCTGGTTTTAGTGCTCGTTATTTCTTACGTACAATGTGTAAGTATACGAGGGGAGGCAAAAATATTTATACGTGTGTTATCTTCTGACGCTCTGCCAAAACTGTACTTGTTGCTACTAGTAATCTAAGCTTCACAGTCTGAAATCTTTCAAATATTGTGATGGGGAGCGAGCATTTAACAGCCTATTCCTCTTATCTTTCACTCGACTGTGCGGCAATGCTATGAAAAAAAACGATTTTTTAAGTTCACTTCTTTTCCTAAAATGGATGAATCGTGTAAAGGAAAAGATACTTTCTGGAAAAACAAAACTGCTTTTCGCATTTGAAATATTTTCAATTTGAGTTTCAAAGTAAAATATGGTTCATATTAATAAAAAAGTTGTAGAACATATATATGTTACTATAATAGTCCCTTCTTCTTACTCAGCAGGAAAATATCAAAATTCGTAGAAAAGAACGGCGTACACTTCTATTGCGTACAAGATTGAGATTTGGAACTAATTCCATGCTCTTCGGTAGAAGTGAGGTATTGTAAATTTGAAACTGCGTCAACAAGAATACTAAAATCCGTTTTATTTATCATGAATAAGCATTACTCAATAACTGATGGTATTTAATGTCCTTGTAAGTGGCAATGCTCCGTAACATACTACGTATTCCCCCGACCAGCAGCAGGACGACCTGTGGGCAGAGGTGTTCAGCGCACCTGATGGCGAAGGAGCCTCCCTCTACACCAAGGACTACATCGCTGACCTCACTCTCTACCTCCCAGGGGTGTCTTCGGTGTGCGGGGCAGGGGCGTGAGTTTGGCAATATAGGACAGCTCTCACGAGTTTTCACTCACCCAGTTAGGTGTTCATCCCGTTTCGGAATTTGAAGGTATCAACTGAGGAGGAAGTAGCATAGCTGGGCACCGATAACCGCTAACACTAGGTATCATTTTCTCGATATAGCCCTGCCGAGAGAGAACAAGTTCTCCACTGCGACGCTTCTTGGCATAGGAGTGTTGTATCTCAAGAAGAGGACATTAAGGAGTAATTGGAATGGTCCAAAAATCTCAAATTAACTATCGCAGGCTGGCCCTCTGGCCTGCATCTACACTTTTTTTATCGGTTATCGGTGCCCAGCTAGGGGAAGTAAGGTTCACTTTCCTAGGCATAGAAGTAGAAATTTCTCTTATTTGTCTCACGAATGTAAATTTGGATGACGCGTTTGTGCACTTATCTTTGGAATGAGATGAATAACATTCTAACACATAAAAAAATCTAACCATGAAGAAGTATTGTGATCTACTGTCCTGTGGCTTCCATGGATTATTCAGTAGTCTATTGATAAAATAAATACATTTTACATATGATTATGCATAAATGCAATTTATAAGTTAATTTAATTCAAATTCCCACGGGTATGCGGAGGAGCTGGAAGTTTTGAGGAAATAGCTAATCAGTCTAACTTTAATTCAACAATCGGTATGGAACTCGAGTTACGACCCAAGAATGGACCAAACGGCTTGTTCCTATTGCTTCATTTTATTCTATCCTAAACAATTCAACAATTCAGCAAGCAGCCTCTAGTCGTAATGAGCCAATGGTAAAACTAATTCATACATTATTTGTAGTCTTTTCAACATAAAAATAAAGTTTGTCGATGTTTGTCAATTACACAAATTTTTTACAATTACTATCCTATTATGTTCATTTAAATACCTATATGTACGCATGTATGCACATGTGTATGTATACTTAATCTATGCAATAAAACAATTTGATGTTCTAGTTTAGATTTTATAATACATTTAGATTATACTCAACTACAAATTCCATTGAATTTGAGATAAAACATCAAAATGTCGAAGTGAGGCAATCAAAAAACGCCATTGTTCACAGAAAACTTTCAAACTTTGTTTAAAAACGACTTCTGCAGGTGGGTGTTTTAAAGTCGGAGCTATCTGCCACGTAGGGAAAGTTTTCGGGTTCGTTGTTTGAAGAACCTAATGTATTTCTTTCGCGAAAGCTGTGGAGTTTTCCTATGTGTGTGCAGTATTTTTATTTCATAAAAAGTTCTTTTGTTCGACTGCATTCATTTTTATTTTTTAAAACAGGTGGCTGCTGTACGAAGAGCCTAACTATGGTAGTGCAAGCTCCGGCGATTCCGAAGTCTTCTTGGGTTCTGGCACTTGTGTAGACACCGCTTTCAATGTAAGTTTCAGTTTGACCTGCTCTCCAGTGGGATATTGGTTTACCAAAGATTCTAAAACTCATTTGCAAAAAAGAAAATTGAAGATGTTTTCGTCAAATAACTTTAATGAAGACTATTGGAGAAATTTTCAGTTGGGTCACTCACATTTAAAAAAGTATCCTTGGTCACCTAGTAGCCACAAATGTGAATATTGTTATCTCTTTTGACTCGTGATGTTCTTAAGTTAGCGCACTGAGATTCCGTGAATTTTTTTCTTGTAAAGTTTACAAATCAGAGGAGCTGGGTAAACATGCTAAAACTCAACGATCAATAAAAAAAGAACAGTTGAGGTGTTCGAGCTGTCAATCTACGCAATGGCAAGACATTGTAAGCAAGAGAACTGAGCAGGTTCTATTTTTGGAAGTAAAATGCTCCTCTCATCCAATGACCGTGCTCCAGACTGTAGAAAAAATATGGTAAGCAAAATTATTATACTTATAAAACTATATAAATTTTACTCAGGGCGGTGTTTGCTAAACTACATGAAGCAATCCTAGTTGTGTTTGCATGTAAATTGTTTGAGATGTTGTGATAACATCAGGTAAAAAGAGTAATATTAGTACATCAGTTGAAGAAATCAGTTTAGGTGCGGCAATATGACTTCCATTTTTTAATATGTTTTGTTTTGAAAAAATCAAGTTTTGTTGCTGCACCCTTTATTTCCTCGAACTTCCCTATCATTGAAACGTATTCCTACTAGCCTAAGCCTCGTCACAAGATGGACAGGAACCGTCGCTGGAAGCATGATCAGTAATTTGAAGATGTTAGCATTAAGAATTGAAAAACCAATGTATGTTTCATGTACACCTGAATTTAATAGAATTATTTCTTTTTCTTCTCTTTTATTGTCCATCTTGCTATTTCCTCTTAGTGGCACATTGAGTAAAGTTCCAGTATGCAAATTGAGTGACAGGTAGTACAAGTTTCGATTCCTTGGATCGTGAACGACTCACCAATTAGAATGGATAAGATGTGCCCAGGTGTACATAAAACTAAGAATGTTTTTCTAATAAAATAACTAAACAGCCTTTTCTTATGTAAGTAAAGTATCGTTCTCTCCAAGAGCAGAAACCCTCCAGTGCTGGAGAAATCCCCAGAGTATTGAGAATTTGAGAATTTTATATTCATAATGTATCCTTCGACATGAATAATGAATCAATGAATTGCTGTCAGGTAACTTCGATTCGTCAGGCCGGATCCCCCACACAGTTAGATCGCCCCACCTTGACCCTGTATGCATACTCAGAATACCGGGGCATTGAATTCTATATCACCGAAGACCTCCCCTTCCTCGGAGTGTTCTCCGATGAGGCGTACTCAGCCGTGGTCACTGGGCCTGAACCGTGGAGTGTATATACGTGAGTTATAGTCATCCCTTGGGGGGTTAAATGTGGAGGTATAGATGTAGTGGTGGCCAGGTGTGGAGGAACAGATGTAATGGTGGCCAGGTGTGGAGGTATAGATGTAATGGTGGTCAGGTGTGGAGGAACAAATGTAATGGTGGTCAGGTGCGGAGGAACAGATGTAATGGTGGCCAGGTGCGGAGGAACAGATGTAATGGTGGCCAGGTGTAGAGGTACAGATGTAATGGTGGCCAGGTGTGGAGGCACAGATGTAGTGGTGGCCAGGTGTGGAGGAACAGATGTAGTGGTGATCAGGTGTGGAGGAACAGATGTAGTGGTGATCAGGTGTGGAGGAACAGATGTAATGGTGGGCAGGTGTGGAGGTACAGATGTAATGGTGGCCAGGTGTAGAGGGTCAGGGACAGTGAGTAGTTAACACAAAGATGTGTTACACGGTATTACTAACAAACATGAACATGTTACACGGCAATTCTCTAACCCAATACATGGCGATTTCATACAGTCAAATAAGCAGAATTTTATCCCAGGAAAAATATTTATTAATAATGTTTAAATGTTCACGTGCTCGTATATTAATTACACTTCAGTGCTGGGGGTGCAACAAAAGAAGAGAAAAAATCAATATATTTAATCCGTTCGTGGTCACATAAATATAACCATAGTGTACCTCCTGTTGTAACGAAAAATCAGAACAAATGTTTTTTCCAAAAATAACCAAAATCACTTCAGAAACAAGGAACCTAAGAAAATCTGACTAGTTTGTGGTGCTCTAGATGTATCATTCTTCCTCTTACCAGAATGACGAGGACATAACCAAGCCGAAGAAGTAAAAAAATTTCAGGCCAATTGACGTGACCAACCACGAACATGTTAATACAAACTATGCCGAATGCGTTGGGTTGCAGGTACGACAGCTACGACGGTCAAGCCACGTGTCTGCAGCCGAACGAGTCGCTCCTGGTGGGGACAACCTCCGTTGGAGTGGGCGTCTTTCCTACCTATCACGAGCTCGGCAGTGCCGGAGCAATCAGGAGCGTTCGCAGGGGCTGCGACTAACAGATAAACTGATCATGAGCAGTTTACTTTAAATTTAGGGCCAACTGTAGTCGGGGCTTTTGTTACGGCCTTTAATTCTCTCTAAAAGACATGCATGCGATATAATCGCAAATTGATATCTTGTGTACCGAGTCAACGTATGCATGTGTCCATTGTTTCACGGATTTTGTTATCGGCAATCTTGTGCGGAAAGTACAGACGTTAGTCTGGAACTAAAATGGCACTTTACATACTTGCCTTTTCCGATAATATTTGTAGTCTTGTATGCAGCGTGCAAAAAGCTTTCTGCCAATTGGTAGATTCATTAATATCACTTTAAATGAGCTTGATATCCAATTTATGATTGTTTCTTTATTTACTCGGTGTTTCTATACAATATTGGAATTATTCTTTGGCAGAGTAACGCAGGTTCGAACTAAATGTTTATATGTAAATCTGGCAAGAGAAACCTTCAAAGTCGTTCTAAACTGCAACTGAGGGTCTGACACAGATTGTTAATAAACTGTAGTTAACTTAAATAAATCTAAATAACACAAGCAACAATGGCTCTAACCATTGTTTCAAATCCGTTCAAATGACCCAAATACATTCACTCTTTATTGCAGTAAGTACTCTCCTTATTGTAACAGAATGACTTTGAGAGCCATGAATGCAATACGACAAAGAGAAATAACCGGATGCTACACAGTCTGTTAGAAATATACACACAAAAGTGACTGTAGGATCGTATCATCCTTGTGTAATCCAGCCACCGTGGTCGAGTGGTCTGCGGTCCGTGTTCTGTATCGGGTCTCTGCTTCACGTAGAAAGACCGCGGGTTCAAACCCGGCCATGGACACGAGTTGTTTCTCGTACGCCGCGCCGTGCACTCAACCCGCCAAGCACTCAACTCCTCGCCCATGAAGACGCCCATCAACCTCCCGGGATCGTCGCATGGAGCTCACCATCTCTTAGAATGTTAATCTTAAGAATTTGAAAAACCAATGTACTAATGTCTATGTACTGTGTACTTGATTGGAAATAAAGATTGTTTGATTGTTTTGTAAGAGTTAATGAAGTATCGAGTTTAAAGTCATCAGTGATCAGAATTTTTAGATAACATGCCCCTCTATCTGTACGGTGACAAAAGTATTTTCTTTCTACCTATAGTACAGTTTCTCATGGGCAATAGACGTGTTTATATAACTTGCTCTTTTTGTTAATGCTCCGTTAAGTTTTCACTGCTGTACACTCGTAGAATAAGGTTTACCTGTAATGTTGTGGTATTGTATGGTAGTAGAATAGATAGTGCTTGTGCAATTTTCAGCTACCAAAACTTTACAGTCATATTTTTCTCTTTCAATATTTCTTTGCCCGTGTGACCCGAATGAGGGAAATAAGAAGACTCCTGAATGTTACTTAGCTTTATTTCAGTAAGGTAGGACGTTAAATGATTTAAATGATCTTGAGCAGCGTTGAGCCTGTCTGAAGCTTCCAGAAAGTAAGGCTGACACGATCCAGGACAGGTCTAGCCTAGAACTTCAGTGAAGGCAATTGGTGTGCTCCACATGTATAGCGAGTAGTTAGTTTGAATGCATGATGTTGTATGCAATAAGTAGTATGTAGGCTGTGGCATAATGTATAAATTAGTACTTGGCACCTCAACAGAAACGCCTTGGCTTGAGTGAGGGGTGCTACGGCAAAAGCCTCAGTTGTGGGTTGTGCTCGGCCGCGTAGGGTGTTGGGTCCGTGTTGGTGTGAGCAAGAAAAGGTGTTAATTTTGGGTTATGTATGTTGTTGGCTTGTTGCCTGGCTTGGCCTGGGTTGATGGTTGCCAGTGTTATTAACTAATCAGAAGGTAAGGTTAAGGGAGTCGAC
>VCRD01000583.1:136371-204872 GCA_006783055.1 Trinorchestia longiramus
CAAAAATACAGGAAATTTATTGTAAAAAGTACGATTTAATTTGTACGCGATTAATTAAAATGCATAACTTGAAAATGGAGCATGAGCAGCGATGTGATGCTACAAAGGCTCAGGTGCAGGTTGAATTGTTGGTTGTACGTTGGAAGTAGTCGTTGTCGTGGAGATCTGTACTCGTAAAATATTAGGCTAAGTAGATTCAGTTACTAATACCATTACAGAGGTAATTGTCACGTGAATAGAGGTTGTGTGTCACGGGTGGAGGTTGTCGACTTCGTATCGTGCACGGTGGGAGGACATCCATCCGTTACGAGAAGCAACGCTGACTGAAGACCAAGCCTAATAGAGGTAAGCGAATTCGTGTTATAAAATACCGTAGAGTTGCAACTACTAGTCTTAAAAACATAAGCAGTGAATTTATATTGACAGTGAGAGTGTCAAACACAAGTAGCATATCACTTGCAGTGAGATATTAGCACATACAGTGAGTTTTATACTGCAGTGATGGTAGTTCTAATTTGCAGAGAGCTGTTTGCAGTGAGTAGTTCTAATACAGTAGTAAGCAATTGTGAGCAGTAGTAAAGTATGAGCAGTTCTAATACAGTAGTAAGCAATTGTGAGCAGTAGTAAAGTATGAGCAGTTTTAATATAGTAGTAAGGAATTGTGAACTATTGTGAGCAGTAGTGAAGTATGAGGAGGGGCGGATGACTCCTTCTCGAAGGCCAGGGAATTCTGTACCACACGTCACATGTTAAAGTTTGTGAGTCAGGCTCTCGAGCTGAAAGAGATCAACTTCAATAATGCCGTGAAAATGTTGCCACAAAAAAGCTTCAATTGAAAATACTCGAGGGCTATTGTTACTTAATATAAAATTATTACAATAATGGTGAGAAGTTAGTAAAAATTATGTACTTAAAGTTAGTCGTATTTTTAGTGGTAAAAATGAAGTTTATTTTAATTCTGCTAAATTCGTGACAATTGATTTTTAAAAACCAATGCTGTTACATTTTTTATGTACTAACTTTATTGGAAATATACATTTTTGTTTTTGTTTGTTTTGTTGAGGGGGTACGTATATGATGCTACATACCACCCATGTTATATTGTTTTTCATCAGAAATAACAAATATGAGAGATAGGCAGTGTCTAATTATTTATCCATGCAATCATATATACATATTATCTGAATTTATAAATAAATAATATCTTAATCATGATCTCAACAGGGTATGGGCCCAGTGACTTTCACATACCCCAGAAAACAAAAGTTTCATGCTCGCTCACCTACAAAACCAATCTTTAACGATGGTTATCACTTCACTAGTGACTAGAGCGACTAGGCTAACACTGGACTTGACTGCTACGGGCAACAGGGTTGTACCACATTTCCCAACCCACCACGCAACACAAATCCAATGTGTTTGAAAGCTATGCATCAAGTGCCTATTAGACCAGTACATTGATTAAGAACTCTATTACTGATTAATTTTCAGTTTTATTGAACAATTGTATGTATTGTTCAATGAGGAACGGATTTATATTAAAATAAACATTGGTTTTAAACAGAAATCAATTTGAGACTGTGTCGTTGCAAGAAAATTTAAGCTTCTAATGAGATTGGAAGTAAAGTTACCAGATCACAACCAAACTGAGATATCATCAGTAATATTGACAGTAATATAATATAATCAGTAATATTGAATAATTTTTCAATATAAAATGAATTCTCATAGAGCAATAAATTGAAACTTTAAATCTTTAGAAAACCAAGTGGCAACATCAGATTCAAAGAGCTGTATCACTTAAAAAAAATATCTCTGTGTTCTGCAGCCACATCGGAAGAGATTTTTGTCATGTTGTTTTCATTGTAGTATAGTGGTTAATGATCTGTGCTTGTGCTACCACGTCCCTGGTTTTGAAAGTTCAAATCCCTAGGCGACCGTCGAATTCTCTCTGCTTGAGAAACAGAGAACAAGTAGGCTAACTAAATGATTTCATTTAAATTATTTTGTCAAACTTCCAGATCATCGCAACGTGTTCCTACAAGCCCCTACCTCACGGCACAAGATAGACGGGACGATTTAAGAATGATCACTAGTCTTAAGATGTTCGTATCAGCAATTGAAAACAAACTCTATAAAGCATGTTAACCTAAATAGTATTTTTATGGCATTTATTTCGTTTTAAAGTCATTGTATTGGTGTTTCGGACACTTTTTGACGTGTTGCTTCAATATTTCAATTAATTGAATGTTCATGTTTCTTTTTTCGTAGTATGATTTTGAATTTGTTGCACAAAAAATTTCCAAAATGTTCAAATTTTATTCGTTTTGGTTAGTTGTTACTGGCTGCATCATGCGGTCTTACGTAGACTTAAACTTAGTCTATGTCTACGTCACGTAAGGGCACTGTTATTCTCATCCTGACTTCCGTACAGCAAGCCCCATCCGCACTAGCATCTGTACGCTAGTAACGCTGTTTTATGTTTTACGAAGGAAGTTTTGGCAGCCAACTCTTGTTTGCTGTCAGATGTAAGGCACTAAGTGTGAATAGGCGTACATGGAGGTGGAATGAAGGGAATACAAGGTTATGTCTGCATTGTAACGGAGGAGTAGAGGAAACAGTTGAACATCTGTTCTTGGAATGTAGTAAATATGAAGATGAGCAAGAGGAGAAAACAAGTGGAATGCAAGGTGTGTTGAAGAGGACTCTGGTATGAGATATCTTGTAAGGCTGGATGAGGAATGTAACATGACTGTTGTGGATGCAATGAAAGATTTCTGAGTGCATGCATGGAATAAGCGACAGTGATGTTGAATAGTTATTATTTTTACTATCTGTTAAGCGTGCAGGGCTGTTTATGACAAGCTGGATCTTCCAGTGATGCCCTCACTTGGGTGGTTCATTTGCATGGAATGACTCAGAGTGGCCCCAGAGGAATTACTCTAGACAACCCTGGCTCACAGGAGAAAAAAGTCAGGGAAGCCATCCTGTTGTATGTTTGTGTGTTATTAGAGGGAATTAAAGGCTGTTACAAAGGCCCCAGCCAAACACTGGCCCTCAAATCTAAGTATCTCATTAGAGAAAACATCTGGATGGGTTGAATATCAGTAGTGGCAAATATTAATCATTTATATGTACCAGTTACTTGAGAGAAATTTTGGTTATGATTCTGGCCTGGGCTATCTATTTTAAGTAATATAAATGTATAAATATATGAGGAATTAGTGTTGATCTCCAATTTTGTTATGGTTTTAGAAAAATTTTCAGGATTGATACATGCCTGAGGAGTGACATAGATTGAGTATTGGATAGGGTTGAATGCATCACAAATTTGTCATGTGTATGTGTAAACTTGAAGTTTTTCTCCTGACTAATGAGACATCTTTAAATTCATGAAACTAAAATCTGCTAGCTTACTTTGTATTATATGAGAATCATTTTTGTATTTGTGCTTCCAATGATAATTGTCAAAAAAGCTGCAAATGCATATGTATGGATACAAAAAAATAGAAATTTTACTTATAGTACATGCAACTGGCTGTAAAAAGTCTGTTTAATTTCTGTTCATGCTAAACTTTCCTTAAAAATTGAACAAAAAGTGTGGCCAGCCCAGTAAAACACAGCCTATTTTGCCTTAAAATACATAACATTATTACCAGTGTTTGTGTTTGCTCTTGCATAGAAACATTCATTGCTTCTTCTAAAAGTTAATGTATTTTTCTATTATTAATGTTGTTGCTTTCAATTCTCCTTTCCTCACTTGACAGTATAATTTTTAAACTGTAAATTCTACTACTGAGTTGATCTGTGAGCTTCTTGAGAATCATTCTGAGCATCATTAACAGTGAGTATATTCTTATGTTACTCTGGGGACTAAATTCAAGAGTTTAATTTTATAGGGACCAGTTAGTATATTTAAGGTTTTTTAATTTCCTCACTACTCATTTGATATTTATCATTCAACTTTAGCATATCCTTTGAATGATACCTATTTCACTTTTTATTCAGTGTTATGAATTCTTGTTTCACCGTGAATTACTAAAAAGATTTTGTTTTATTTTATGACTTAATTGAAATTGAATGGACTAGTGTTGTTTTATATTAGTATGATTCTTTTTTTGGATCTTCAATGATCACTAAAGTGCTAGTAATGTTATAATATTATTATTAGGCTGAGTATTATTATTTGAGTGACATTACTTCATATTCCACTGTTCCCTTTCTGTGCTTGAGTGTCCTGACTGGTCAGGATATAAAATAAATATAAATAAATTAGAACTTGCATTAGAGAAAAGAGGTACAGAGGGATATTCACTGGCTGGCAACACAGAGATGCCAGCAGGTTAAGAGACATGTATGACTGCGTTATTTTGTCTTCCTGCCATCGTTGAAGCCACACGTAGGCAGTATTGTTCATAAAAAGTGTTAAGTCCACACCAAATCAAAATATCACTGTCCAGGACTTAGGCATGTCCTGTAGGATAAATGATAAGGTCATTGGAAGTTGAGTTTATTGAAGCCGTGATCTGAGAACAAATCACAAATTAAGTTTATAGAACTAATTATTTAACTTAAAATTGAATACTTTGACATAGTACTGGCATCTGAAATGGCACACATGATTATCTTTTCAATGTGCCTACACTAGAATGTAGTTCAAACATAATACTGGCCATTGAGGCTGACTGACAACACTGGCAGCTACACTGAACTAGAGTAATGACATTAACCTCACAGTTCCAACTCAAATAACAAGTTGCTGCCACATGTACACAAAAATATAATTTCCGTTTGAAACAGTACTAGCATAAATATAATTCCTTTAGAAAGGAAAGCATATAGATAACTGAAGGTGCAGGTATAAATGACTTGAGGTTCACCAACCTCAGTGTTAAAGAGAAATATCTTATACATCAGTTAGAAAATGTTTTAAAGGCTCTAAAACATTTTCTAACTGTGATGAGAATAAGCTTAGTGGCACATGAGAAGCTTATTTGTATGAGAAGCTTATTTGTTCATTTAATGTTTGGGAGGCAGACAATAATGGAATTAACTAAAAACAAAATTGCCTTGCTCTAAAATTTGGAGTACCTTTGCTGTGTTGTGGGGTGTCATTTGTGTGATCTGGTTAATTTCAGATAGTCAGTAACTTCTTTTATTAATTGATGAAATTTTTGTGAAATATTAAATATTAATCATTTGATATTCCACAGAAATTTCTGGTGCTCAAACATTGTGATTTGCCCAGAAAATCAATATTTTAAATGAACTAAAATGTTAATAAAGGAAGTAAAATTTTGCTGAAAAATTTGGAGGTCTAAAAAACTAATAACAAAGTCATAACTAAAAAAAGATATAAGAGCATACAAATTTATGAATTCACTTGTTTTTACAATCTAAGAAGTAAAAAATACAATTTGAGATTTGAAATTGTAAGCTTGTAAGATTAATACTCAAAGAAGCATACCTTGAAAAATCACAGAAATAAATTGAACAAAATGTGAAAAACAGAAGAAGACTGATCATAATCATTGTCACCACCATTGTACAGAGGAACAACTAAAATAGTACAGTTAAAATTAAGCAGAGGGAAAGCAATGGCAATGAGTGGCTGGAGTTTCTAGTCTCTAGAAATCTTGTGTACATTTTAAACTTCTGTGAACATAAATCCAACAGCACAGCTTACTCTTGAGTTGTGATACTGTTTATTTGATTACATTCATAATAGTTGTTAGAAAAAATATCTGAATATAACAGAAAATGTAATAGGAAAAATAACACTAGAATGGATTGTGGCATAGTTTTTTGTTAATGAGAATAGAATAAAGCAATAGGAACGAGTCGTTTGGCCCATTCTTGATTCAATACCGAAGTCCCATGCCGAAATGCCGAAGTCCCATGCCATCATTATTTCTTTTGTGTGCCTCTTTGCTCTCCCTAAAGAGTTGCAATATATTATGAATAGAATAGAATGAGGCTATAGGAACGAACCTTCTGGCCCATTCTTGGGTCGGATAATTACTTCGATAATTATTCGGTTGTTTACCCAAGTCCCATGCCGTATTTCTAGCCGCGTCAATCATGTCGGCAGCGGGATTCGAACCCGAGTCTTTCTGATCGCAAGCAGATTCGCTCACCAGTCGACCAAGCTGGTGATATTATGCAGGAGACATCCAGACTGAAATAATTTTATACCTCTTGTTACCTAAGATTATTCTGTTTGAAGAACATTTTATCAGTATTTTATACATAACCATTTTGAAATTAACGCCCTATTTATTTTTTCCATGATATGAAAAGAAGAGACTATAAAAAGTAACAACTCATTCCCTTATTCAGTGACATTAAAATTACACCATTATCAGTTACTCACAAACATAGTTCTTGAAATGGTCATATTAGTATATGTAGTAGGTAGACACACGTTCTTGAATTGTTAAATTAGTTGATTGAATTGAATTGTGTCACAATCATGAGCCTTTTTTATAGCAGATTTTAGCTAACTGATTTCCTGTGTTTCAGAATGGAGAGCAAGATAAAAATCTGCGTTGTGGACAGTCTTGCACTGGTGTGGAGTATGCAGCAGGTTCAGGCACTGCGGAAACACCGAGTGACGGGCATCATGGACGGCGCACTGCCGGACAAGCCCCTACAGAACAGAAGCCGAGGGCTGCCCATGGTGCTGCTCAGCGAGGCTGCCACCATGCTGCGTGATATGGGCATCGTTGAGCTTGTGTTCTACCCTGCCCTGCTTGCTGCTCCCACTGTCAGAATGGAGCTCTTACTTTCCACTCTTGAGAAAGGTGACCACGCGAAACAACGCAACAAGTACTATGAGGAACGGAAGGTGCAGATTAACAAGCATGCCAGTAAAATACTTCAGAGTGCTAAGAAAAAGAATGCCAAGTTAGCTGAAGGGGATCCAAATAAAATTCCTGATAGTGAGCTGACTTTAGAAAAAGTGATAAGTGACAAGCTTGAACAAATTTCCCCTCCCAAGGAAGGATCTCTTCTTTCTCAGATTCACAACGAGTATCCTTTTATGAAAGATTTAGTTAGTGAACCAGCAGACTGGACTTTTCCCTCCACTGAGCGAGAAAAGCGTCTGTATTACGTTTTTAAAGACTTGTGGCAGAAAAATTACTGGATTATGGCTGGAGGCGATTGTGGAGTAGACTTTCTTGCCTACAAAGGAGATCCAATTCTTGTGCATGCCACTTTTGGTGTGACGGTTGTAGCTTCAGATTGTCAGGCAGCTCATGGTCCAAACTCACCATCATCTTCAACTCATAGAACTGGTCTGCACATGTCAGATTTTACTGCTTACGTGCGGGTCAATAATATCCAGAAACGCAATACGCTCATTGCATTTGTGCAATCAGATGGTACAGTTAATTACCAGACCATCAAGTGGAAGGGCTTGTGTTTCACTAGGACATCCATGGAGTGACCTATCGTTTGGCACTGTATTTATGTCTTTGTCGAGTTGTATGTATGACCTGAAGTAGAAGTCTTTTACAAGTTCCAGTCAATCTATTATAGTACAACTTTTAATTTAGTTCGATGTAAGAACAACCTTAATTTAGGAGCTTTGGGGGGTATAAACCAGCTACAGCCTCAATATTTTAGCGCCTTGTGATATAGGATTATTATACCTTGTTATTTTTTTTATATACCGGAGGGTAGTCATTTCAAGACAGTCCTCTCGTTCATTAGGTTTGTTTTAATAATCTAATATACACGCGTAAGGCCTACTCGCTTCTACGACTTAGCTTTCATAGTTGTATGCATCAGCTACCAGTAGTAATTAAAAGTGCTACGTGAGAATACGTTGCTAGGTCGTCATACTAAACTTTTTCTATTTTTCTATGCAAAACCAGGGAGACAAAACTTCATACACTGATGCAAAAACATTCTTCTTTCTTCAATATTTTCATTTGGAAAAAGTTGTCTCGTGTTTGTTTTCTTCGCTGGGAAATAATATTTTCCTCATCGTGGTGTTAAAATTAACTGAACTTTTGAACGTTGCTACCATCATGCTGCTGTGCTCAACTTTTGAACATGGGCAATCTGGGCTGCATTTTATCTTCTGATACTTAATGCTATGTTTTAAAGAAGTGCTGCATTTTTAAAGAATAAACTTTTCTAACTAAGCTTATTTTAGTTCGCATAAAAGTGTGTTTTAGTGTAGTTTCTTTTCTTTCATGGGTTTCTAAAAAAAATATCCCGTAAATTGTCCTTGCTTTGAAAGTTCTTCTTTGTGAACACACTGTGTCTCCCCTCTCACATGTGATGGCTGTGTTGTGTACAGTAAGTAACTTACAATATTAAGATTTCTTAATTTGGAGAGAGGAATTAGGTAAAACTACGTTCAAAAGAATGATTTCCATGTCCCCCACGTAGACCTCCATGCTTAATATTAACATACAGGAACAAACTTGCAGTACAGTCAGCAAAAGATAGTTTGGTTTAGGCAAATTAAGACGCTAGGACTAATTTGTGCCGAGTGTGTACCTTGAGCATCGTGCCGAGAGACACAATCTCTTTACTGTCGTAAATTTTAAGAATCATCCACCTAACTGATCACAACCACCCACTACTCAATTAGAACATTTGTGTTTTTGCCATTTATCCGCAGCAGTTTACTAAGTGCTTCAATATTCATCCCGCGGCCGACATGGTTGACGCGGCTAGAAATACGGCATGGGACTTGGGTAAACAACAGAAAAATTATCGAAGCAATTATCCGACCCAAGAATGGGCCAGAAGGTTCGTTCCTATAGCCTCATTCTATTCTATTCTATCCATCACCTCTAACCTTCCTCATTCATCACCATCCAACGCAGACGTTTTTCTGACCTATTAAGGAAGTTCAAACCTCAAGACACATTTTTTGGAAGGTTACTGGTAGGTCGTCGTAATTTTCTGTACGAAAAAATATAGTATGTTCTGGCAACCATGTAATCCTAACCTATATCTTACCTAATGCCATGCCTAAAGATAATTTATTTTGGGATAAAAAACTGGTTTCATTACCGTTGAGTGTGATAGACTAGGATGAAAAGCAGTTACAGCGGCAATGGATCGTCAACGTGTCTCTTCTTCTTCGAAGGTTTCTTCTTCAAAACTTTTCAGCGGGGTATGAAGCAATCAATAAACGTGTAGGGGAGACGACTGAGGTCTTGAAACATTGTTGTAATGAAGTTCAATATCATCCCATGTCAGACGTTCAAAATGAAAAGCATCTATCATACCTGTTTATTCTTTCTCGAGAAAGAATAAACAGGTATGATAGATGCTTTTCACGTTTCTCGAGATCAGAAAATTTAGTCTAAAACTACTCAAAACAGAGACAAGTTCTTCGTACATGTGTTCTTCTAGTTTTGTATTTCTTTCTACTCCATTAGCTCTTGATTAGTTGACTCAAACAGCTCCGTGTGACTCGAGTCACCTAAGTTCATATGTAGCCTTTCTTTTATGACAAGAAGTCGAGTAACAATTTCCTAATTAAATCCTATGAGAACAAGGTGTATGTATGAATCCTTCAACGCTGAATTCATGGTATCGTGTGTTACTTCCGTTCGTGTAGCATCCATACTCTGGATTCACAATAGTTTCTGTGACTCCTGTAGAATAAAGATACGAGCAGGTAAATGAATTTTTGCTCGCTCTTAGCATGACAACTAATCTCATGTATCTTCGATTGTCAGTGTGTAATTGATTAAATGATCTGTCAACTTACGGTAGAGAATTTGTGTTGATGATACCACATAATAACTATGTATGTTTATGTCACTGTGGTGATGTGATCGATGGGACGATGAATATAATGCGAGACCTTCGCCGTGATATAGTAGGATCTACTGAAGCGCTAGCAAACCCTTGTTACTACTACTACTCCTACTCTGGATTCACATGTAAATTAGTATCGATAACCTCGACTGTCAAATTTATTTTGCAAGTAGACTACTCTTGTCTGTAAATGTTCAAGCACCCATTGTATTTTATAGCCATTTTCACGGCTCTTATATTGTCTCCGAACAAGTGGTATATTTCTCAAGTCTACATTTTGTCTGCATGCAAGTTCATTTCCTTCACTCAATTAAAGCAATGTGTTGTTTAGCAAAAAATATATTGTGTGTTTTTTTACTTGACTAAGCGGTAAATTTTTACTTGGATGTTTACTTAAACATCGTTTACTGCGAACGATGATTGAGTTGTGCTTCGCAGTTGTACAGTTGTGTGTTCCAATAGTGGAGAGGTTGCTGTGGTTGAATTCGGAATATAATTATAATTTAATAGTGAAGATTTGTTTCAGCTCCAGACATACGAATGTTCCTCAAACATTCCTGCAAACACGAGGAATGTGAGAACTCGTATGGGAACACGCAAGCTATAGCTGTTGAATTTGTCAAGTGGAAGTACAGGGTGCGGCAACATGACTTCCTTTTTTCAAAGGAAGTTCCTTTCAAAAAAAGGGAGTTGTGTTGCTGCGCCCTCTGTTAGATTTTTGCAGTCGAGCGTTAAGTATTTCGAAAGTTTTTCCAGCAATGAAGCTGTCACAATATCGTGGATAAGGAGGCGTAACTATTAAATGATTAGGAGAGTTCCATCGCGCTTTACTCGCTAGAAAACTGATGAAATGCCTTCCTATCTCACACTTCATGCTTGTAAACCCGTAAAGACTCCAGTGTATTGAAAATTATTTCGAAGTGTTCCGTGCTATCAACCATAATTTTCTCCAAGCTGCAGCAGCAGCAGCCGTATTGGTTACTATATGACGTTAGAAAGTACTTAAGATAAGAAGTTTAATTGCTAAGTACCAGCAGCGGGGAATTTCCACGACTAGATTTAGGAAATCTCTGAGAAGTCGCCTAAATTTTTATATTTTCGATTTATCAGGCAATGTATCGAGTATGGATTCAAGTAATGAGATCTCGTCCGAAAACACGGTCGTAAAAAATATATCAGAAACTCTTAACAGAACAACTAACAACTTGAGACGTGTTAATGCTTCCAGTAACTGTTCCCGTTCTCTGTGCTGTGACTCGAGAATAAGACAAAAAATAATGTATTTCTAAAATAAACTTGGTGAAAGTTGTAACTCTGGGTGCCCTACGTCGCAAACAGCATGTGTATCTCGTCTACCGATGGTCAACAAGAACCAACTACAGTATTTGTACGAAGGTCTCCCGCATTGCAAGTGTTAGCACCACTAACACACCACTTAACCACAGCACTCGTTAGGTGACAAGTTTATGTATCATAGTTTCTTGGGTAACAATTGCGATTTACAGATGTTTGTGGCACTACTAAGTTAACTTTTTCATTTACGGAGGGAAGCTGTATTTTCCATTATTTAGATTGCAAAATTTCATTCACGATAACCTATTGTATAACATTGTTACTCAACGTTTAAGATTGTCGTATATTTTATTGTTTATTTGTGGTCTTGGATGTATTAGTTACGTGTAATAAGTCAACTTATAATTACTACGTTATGCACCAAACACATCTTCTGTACCTAGTTTAATTATTGATGTGTAGAAACCAAACGATTTTAAAACATGTACAGGGTGGCCCATATGTTACAGACCCTTTTAAAAACGCTATAACTAGAATGGTAGAGAGATGAGGTTACTTCTATATTGAAGAGGGGATTTTAAAGTTTTTCTTGTGTATGTATACTACTAACAGTTAACACTTATCCATGTTTACTAGTTTTATAGTTTTAGCGCTTTTAAACGGGTCAGTAACTTATCCACCCTGGACAATTTAGTAAACGGGTTATGATTTTAAAATGTTTTGATAATGTACTTTTATTTGCAGATTATATGTGAGCATTTAAGCCGAAAAAGATTTTATCGTAATAATTCCTTACAAAGTTCCCGTTGTACGGGGAAAATTAATTGCATTAATTAATGAATTAATTTTGCACACAATTTGTAGACATGCCAATTCAAATGAATCGTTTTTAGATGTAGGCTTTTCATGCACATTCATATGAGTATGTGAGAATGAATGGAGTGAAATCGTTCTATAGATTCAAATTCATGATATTCAAACAGAAATTTTATATGTAATGAAAAGCTGATGAAATAGACTTTGTATGGTGATCATTGTGTTGTAAAATTAATTAAACTACTAGATTAAAACACAGTTTGCTGTGGGTGGACATTACACAATGATATAGTTTTCATGCTTAAGTTTTTCAATATATAATAGTCTACAAAAATAGGATAGTACTCGCAGCTGTATAAATTAAATGTTCACTTCATTTAGAAAAACTCATGCGTGTTATCTCCATTGATGCTATTGGGAATAATGTTACGTCCGAATGGGAATTAAGATATGAAAGAATTGCGTCAATAAAGCAGAGGTATTGGATACCTAGTTAAAAATGAATGTTTTATGCAGATGGATATTAAATAAATAGTCTCACGGTAAGTCATACGATAAGATAAATTCATTAACAGGTAGTTTCAGTCTAGAGGATTACATGACGGATTTGTTTAGACATGCTATCAGTAGTAGATATATACACTAGATTAATGTAGTTATACGCACTAGATTACGGTGAAGATATCCACTCAATTACAGTGAAAATATGCACTAGATTACAGTAGCTATATACACTAAACTACTGTAGAAATATACGCTAGATTACAGTAAATGTATATATGTCCCTGATTATGGTAAATATATCCACTAAAAGTTTGCAAACTAAATTAGAATGGCCTATTCAGGTAATACTACGTACAATAGATAAAAATGCTGCTTACTCATCATTATTTAAAGTCAAAGACTAAGGGATTTCGAGACAAGACTGACTACGTAATTTTGACATTGCCCGGGATTTGGCCTTGAGATAGATAAGGCTGAGTAAGATGCGTCAAAAATATCTAAATTTGGAAAAAACGTGTGCAATTTAATAATCCATCATAGAGTAATATAGTGCTATTTCTTCCTAGACGGTCTAGTGGCCAAGCAATTATGCAGTCATACCTCAAGCGCGAGGAATGTTTGAATGCACGGGATATCTCAAAGATATAATTGTTCAAGCACATTGATGTATCTATAATACGATGCTGGTGTTCTTAATGCGTTGCTTCTGCTTTTATTCTCGCCAAAAATATTCAAATGCGAAACAAGTAGTAAGGAATTAAGCTAATTCAAACTCTTAGGGCAGTACTCGTAGGTGCGAAGAAGCCGAGTGAAGACAATTTAAACATCTACTTCATGTACTCCATTTCATAAATTAGATAGTGTGGTAAGATCGTTATCTACCAATTAATTTTTGATATAGGTACATTAAAGTATCACAGCTACAGCGTTCATATGAATGTATTGTAGTGCAGATGGAATAAATGCACAGAATGTACTAAAAACCAAATTTATTCACTCAATACGATACAAAATAAACGAAAAAGCGCAAAGAGCACAAAAAGGACTTTCTTTACGGAACTGTAATGTTTCTCTATGAAATAAACATTTTGACGAAAAATGACAATAGCTTCCGTGAATAATTTGGGAAAATTTTCCTAGAACTCTAGGGTAAAATGGCACTCGGTGATCAGTCTTGTAGATGTCTCGGAAGATGTAGGTTATGTGAGAAATAACCCTCTCATATTATTGTTCAATGGTTCAGTATAAATGTCATAGATAGGTCATGTAATAAGGTGAAAAAAATGGCTCTTATTATAGTGATTGAAGTTATTCGTTTTCCTAATTTTGTTTGTACATGTATTGTGTATGTGTTGCTATGGGTTGTGATTCGTGAAGACCGTACGTTCTGATGGTCGGTTCAGTTATTTCAGTAGTCTGGCTACGGTCGCATGGTTCTTTGATACGGGCGTCAGAAGCATGGTTCGAGTCCAATTTTATCATCACCTATCAGTACGACCGCGGGAGTCCCACTACACATGAAGATAATGAATTACTACACCAGTGTCTGGCGACGGTCAGACAGTGGGACGCTATCTTTACTGAATGCTTTGATGTCAAGGTGTTGGACAGTGATGCAGTGACTGCCGTGAACCTGTCCAGGTGTGAGGTGCTGCCTTGGTGCCAGGTGATGACTTGGTGCCAGGTGATGACTTGGTGGCATGTGATGACTTGGTGACAGGTGATGACTTGGTGCGAGGTGATGACTTGGTTCAAGGTGCTGACTTGGTTCAAGGTGCTGACTTGGTGCCAGGTACTGACTTGATGTGTAGTTAAATCAAGGCTTAATTAAGCAGTTTATGTTAAACTGCAGGAGAAACCAATTGTGTGTTGTTTGTGGTGCAATGTTTTCATAGATTTTCTATAGTAACTGATGAAAGTTATTTTATGAAGCAAAATTAATTCATGGAATGAGACAAAAATGAGTGTGAATTAAATTTAAGGTTAGATTCTATGAATTCTGGTTCTTCAATATGTGTGGTTTGCTGGGTTTCAAATTTCTGTTTGATTGTCATTTTGATATGAATGTTCATTCTGTTTTGCTTTCATATTTTATGAAAGAAAAATAAACTTTATTTTTGTAGCAACATTGCTACTTTTGTGTAACAAAGGTACTTCAATGTTTTCAGATTCATTTTCCCTGGTGCTTTATAGCATGTCAAAATGTTCAGATTTGTTTCATGTGGGAAACGGTTTTTATATTCATTTCTATTGAAAAGCTAATATATATAAAAAAAACTTTTAATTCTTAATCATAGGCTGTAATGATGTGAGTTGTATTTTGCAAAAATAAAGTACTAATATGCTTGCAATGATAAAACATAGACTAAATTATTGCTTGATAGCCTTAAGACGATTGTCAGAAAGTTGAGCATTATTTACCAATTGGATTTTGTCTAACATAAACTTTTAACATAACTTGTTTATGTTTTCTATATGATAGTATGTTTGTCTATTATGTTTATTGCAGGCAAGAGACATGGTATATTACAATGCAGTTAATACCATTACATATAAAAGAGCATTCTATCTTGGCTACCTATTGAAAGACAAAGGATAATCCTTTTCCTTCAAATTGGATTAAAATAGTTTTCTGGAATACAGCAAGTCCTCAGTATACGGTACATTTTCATTCTTGAAAACCTTACAGTAAATCAAAATTACAGTATACTGAACACATTGTAACACATAATAATAGAATATGTGTTCACCCCTGAAAGGCAAACATGATAATTGTCACCATATCTGTAAATTTACTGGACAAAGATTCACTGTATAATGAGGACTTACTGTAATACATTAACAGGTGAAATTAAGATTAGGCAAAACTGGGCTTGTCTCTTACCCCAGATGCTGTCCTGTAACCTGAAGTGTGGTGCTATTTGTGTTTTTTGTTCCTTCATGTGTGAACACCCAGCCAATGTTGATCATTGTTAAATGTTATTTCTATGTTGTATTTTTGACCTTTGAGCAATAAAATATTGATTAAAAAAATTCATCTAGAATTAAAATCTACAATTGTAATTTATGAAGATGTTTTCATTTTGGTTTCTTTTCCTTGTAAGAGCACTGTATATTTTAGCATATTTTTTGTTTAGGCATGATGTATTGCCTCACTAGCATACTATCACTCATCTGGGCATGCCATCACTCATCTGGACATGCCATCATGCCTCACTAGCATACTATCACTCATCTGGGCATGCCATCATGCATCACTAGCATACTATCACTCATTTGGGTATGCCATCACCCATTTTATGATGCCATCTGGCTGTAGATCTTTTAATCCTTAGCTACCATCTTTAAACATTAATCTAAAAGTGTAGGTCCTATCACTGAAATCTTTAGATCCCAATTAAAGTAACCTCTTGGGATAACATTGCATGTATTCTGCTTTTGTTGTATGATATTATCTTAATGAAGTAAGTTTTGATTGCTTTTTTGGGGCTATTAATTTTATTCATATGATGCAAATGAAAATATGAGGTAAGAAGTCAAGGCTAACAATAAAATACAATTCTTAGATGCTACCAAAATCATCCTTAGATTGAGAAGCATACAGAAAAATTGCAGTTGCATTGAAAAACATGAATCTTACTGAAGCTACATTAAACATCACACAAGAAAATATTCAGCCATGCACTCCTGAGATGAATTAAATTCCACTATGCCTTTACATATTCATGGTACCAGATATTGAAACAAAAATGATGATCAAAATGTAAGCTTCCATAATCAAAGTTGCAATTCTATCAAGTAATTTGAGAACAAAAATATTGTTGGTGAGTTCATGAAGGACAGGTTTGAGTTTCTAAATGCATAGGGCTTCTGTTATTTGTATATGCTCTTTTGTAATGAAATATGAAATTGCATTCAAATAAAGGTAATCATTAGAGAGATCATCACCTGTGCTCTACAATACATCAGTACAAGTGACTCCCCTGTTCACTGCAATACATCAGTACAAGTGACTCCCCTGTTCACTGCAAAGTATTAGTGCAAGAACAGATGCATTGAATGAAATGATACTAATTTTGGAGCCTGTGCAGGATTACCAAAATAGATATTTCCTTGCTTATATGATCAGCAATAAATAATTTTGCTTAGCCTAAAGTCCAGGTTATGATCTTTTGTATAGGAAAGCATAAAAAGCAGTGTATGTTGAGCAAAAAGTAGTAGGTAGTACCGTGTATTAACAAAATGAAGAGAAATTCAGAGCAGTGATAAACTGCTTCTTAAAATGTAAGGTAAATCTGTGCTTTAGCCCCTTGCTACAATCACCATCTCGCATGCTCACTTGTACTTATGACCAACTTGACATACAATCGCTTGTACTTGTGACCAGCTTGGCATACAATCACTTACTTATGGGCAGCTTGGCATACAATCACTTGTACTTATGACCAGCTTAGCATACAATCACTTACTTATGACCAACTTGAAATGTTATTACTTGTACATAAGACTGCGCATGTGTACTGTGTGGGTCGATATAAAGTTAACAATCATGTGTATTTTAGTATTAGTAGATGTACAATATATAACACAGTAATATGATAATGATAGACAGAATGTAATGGAAGTAAGCCATATACACTACAATCTTCTTGTAGATTATGGTGAAAATAAAATGATGATTATGCTTGACAGTAGTTTGTAGCCACTTTAAATAACAAAGGTTTGACATTGTACCATATCTAGTATGCTTGTCATTTTGCAAGGTTCTACTTTGATCAGTTTTTATTTAAAAATTATTGGTCACAACCTATTTTGGTTATAATTTGGGTAGTACTTGTATGAGTATTTAACTTTAATATATTAAATTTACCAATTGGTCAGAACCAATCTAGGGTGTAATATGGGTGGTAGTTATATTTAACTTCAATAAACACGTTTTGTTAGTAGCAATTACTTTGAAAAATAAGTGTTAAATCTTTTATTTGAAGTATAAGCCACATCTGCTTTATAAAAGACACAGTAGTTATTTCATTTTAGGAAAAAACTCCCTCTATGATTGTATTTTTCAGCTTGTGTTTGATTCTTTAGTTATCTTGAGACCAAGTATCCGTGTTCTATGGCACGGTTACGTCCCCAAAAGAACAAAGACAGCCAGCAGAGCTCGGCATCTCGCTCTGCTATTACACACAGAAAAGGTAAGCCCTGAACTTGTGATCATAGATTTTCTGCATTGACTTCTGGAAGATATTAAACCTTCTAGTTTTGTTTAATGCAGCTGAATCTGGAACTATGCATTGATTGTTGATCATTTTTTATAAATGAGCTTGATGCAGTTCCTGTAATTTAGTATGGAAAATGATTCAATGATTGCTCTGTATTTCTAGGATGAATTGTTACTTTAATCTTCAATGATACAATGTACATACAAGTGGTGTTTATTTCCCTTGCATCAGCCTAATAATTTAACCATTGAAGACAGGCTGTTTGAGTAGTTCAAGCAAGTAGGTGTCTACTTAATAACAAATTATGAAAAGGAAACTTCAGTGCCAGGGTTTTTGTGTGTGAGATATTTACCTCTTAAACCAACCACTTCAACTCCTGCTCTAGATTATAAATCCTCATGGTATATTCTCTTTCACTAGTTTTGGGATGTTATATTGTAAAATTTAGAATCATGTTATGCTTTGGTTCTAATATGCGTTTCTTATTCTTGCACTCCTCTTTGTAAGTTACATTATTAAATTAAAACTCATATTTTTTTCCTAACATTTTTTTGTACATCGTCACTGCAGTCCCTGATGTTTTGCGTGGTCCCATGTTTGGACGAGGGAGGAGCAATAAGAACTTGGTTATGCTCAAGAAGGAGTTCTACAAGTCTGTTGCAACAAAGGAGCATGATGAAGAAGATTCAGGGCTTGGTAATGAGTCAGTTGTAGAGGCTGACTCCACACAGTCCACTGTTGTTAGTAGTACAAAAACCAGTAAGAACTCCACTGATTTCAAGTCTTCTACTGCTAATTCTGGTTTGGTCTTGGCCAGCACTAAGAATTTATCTACAGATAAGTGGGTTTCATCACCCATGTTTGTTGTTGCTGCAACTCCTGCCAGCAGGTCAAAAAGGCAGCTCATCTCCAAATCTCATTCAAGTTCCTCTGTGCAAGTTTCTAGTGCAGTTACTCATGGCTCTACAGTGGTCACCAGTAGTGGGGCTAAATTCTTGTGTAGAAGTCCATCTAATGTACAAGTTAAAAGAAATATTCACTTGGTAGCTTCCCGCCCAGAAAAGGCGAGAGGTGCTTCTGTGCTAATGTCCGTCCCAGGGGACGACTGCCAGGAAACTGATGCCCAAAAACCACCCACAAAGAGAAGAGCCATTAGAAGAAACCCTGCTACTTTTTATGTCAAGAGACTTGCCCACACAAAAGCTCCTATGGGGAGCAGATTAAAGCTGGTGAGGATTTTACGTCTATTGTTGTTTTCATTGAACAATAAACTTTTTTAAACTGTTTAATCTACTTTCTGATAAAAATACTGAGTTGTCACTGACCTGAAAATTTAAATTAAACCATCAATTCAACTTACGAAGGTTCTCAGCTGAAATACATATGCATTAGATGTTTTATTATATTGACTTTTTTTATTGTTATGTCCTAACTACATGTAAACGGTGTGGATGCATTTCTACCAGTTTACGGTGGGAGGGCCTCCTGCATTCCCATCTGACGAGGCCACACAGGAGCTGCCTGGAGACAGCTCTGCAACAGTCATGCAGCCCATCACCAGCTTCTCTGGCATTGCCATAGCTGCCACAGGGTCAGTATATTACTCCTTGCTTTCTTGTTTCAATCTAATATTCTTCACATCATTGGTTTCTTTTTGGTGGGTTTTTGTTGAGTGCATTTGAGGCTTGACTAGATTCTTAGCGTTTCACTGCATTCAAATGTTTTTACTTACCTTCTTACTGTATTTAAATAAATTTTTTGATCATATTCAATATATATATATATATATATATATGGCTAAATTTTAAGTTTTATCTTCATTTTAATGTTATAAAAACATTACTAAGAAATTTGAATTGTATGCTACTTTTTCAGTAATGTTTTCATGTAACCCTTGTTACCTGTAATAAATAGAAAATTGGGAATTCAGGTTGAATATTTCAAATATTTTTCAACAGTAAAAACTGTATCATGTTAACCCATTAGCTCCCATCATACTATGTATAGTAGGTCAAGTCCATTAGAAATCCTTCACTTTAGCCCTATATTCTAAATGTTTCATTCTAAAGTTGGGAATAAAAAAGATGTAGATATAAGGGGTAATTTATGCAATGTTTCGTTCAGTGGAGAAATAAAATCCATGTTAGGCTAATTTAGCCTTTAAAGCCTGTCTTCAAATGAGAACAGTGGGAGCTAATGGGTTAAGAGACAAAGTTAGATGATAAAGCACTTGTACAGCCAATTTTGTCATGGCATGTAAAAAGAGTAACTTTTCCTTAATTTTAATATAATTACAATGAAGATAATTATAATCAATTCAAAACAAATTTTAAAGAGATTTGTAAGCTATGTAGTAGCAGTAGCAGTAGTAGTAGTAAAGAGAATAGTAGTAAAGCTACGAGTTGTTCCAAAATATTTTGTCACTGATAAAACAGTTTTAATTATTTCATACTACCTACTTGACACACAGTGAAGAAAAAATGGTAAGTTAATTTGTTCTAAGCTGTCCATTTTGTGTGGTGAGTATTGTTATTGAAATTTATGTAGTTGTAGCCAACACCAACCCACTGCCTAGAAAGGCTAAGGTACCAGTCAAAAAGTTGAAAAGCTGATGGCATCAGTTTTATTTAGTTGTCGTTTTTTATTAACCTTCCGAAGGGATAGTGGAGAAGTTAAGGCCAATCGTGGGTTAATAATTCTCTTGTCTAACTTCTCACTTCCTCCTGGAAAAGAAATTGGGGTGCATTGATTACTTCCTTGCTTTTTCATCCTTTCCATTAAACCTTTTGGCATAATTCAACTCTTTGAACACTGATAGCTAGTAAAACTTTGGTTGGTGCTCAAAGTGTTACAGCAGAAAATACTAAACTATGTGTTTCATAATTTTAAGATTCTTGGTACCCTTGAAAAGAACTTGAAGATTGTTGGGGGAACAAATTTTAACATAGTCTAAATTAAGCTTGGATTACATAGCAATTTACAAAAAGTTGCTTATGACAATGCAACCGATGGTCATGATCCATAACAACTAATTTGAGAAGTACATGACTATATTTCAGCATATTATAAAAAGTTTACCTGGTAGGGAGGAGGTTGTACATGTATTCCAGCATAAAACAGTTTTGTACAAATCTTTACCACTCAGTTTCATCCTTTGTTCTTGTTTATGCTTTATTTGTTTTAAATATCTATATACTAACCTTTCTCATATTTGAATGACCTCTGTATAAATTTCAATATTAAACTCTGTTGAATAAATTGACTTATTAAATGTTGAAACTTTTGGTAACATTTAGAAAAGATGTAGAATTGCTCTGATATTTTCCCATGTCAAATGCAATATGCAACTTTCTATAGCAGAATCTTCAGACCCATACTGTATTGTGCAAGAAGTATGTCAGGAGCAATAACAAGTGTTTGTGCTGTGCATTCCAATGTTGATTTGGGTAACATTTTATTTGCATTGTATTTTTTATTGAGTGTAAATTTATGGAAAATATTTGAAAAACAAAAAATTTGATGCTTGAATAATGAAACAAATAATTTAGTTACACATATGGAGTAAAGATGGGACTTCGGTATTGAACGGCATGGGACTTCGGTATTGAACCAAGAATGGGCCAAACGGCTCGTTCCTATTGCCTTATTCTATTCTAAAGAGTTGTGCAAATGTTAAGGCTCTCAAGTAGTTGTAATACACTGATAATTATTGTTGGATGTGATAACTGTTACTACACAGGTCTTAAATTGATGATTAATATCATGCAGTAGATACCTTCCAGTTAAGATATAAATATTGTGTAGTTTTTGTGCACATTCGTTCCTGTATGAAGATCCAATTAAAAATTAATAAATCGTATTGGAATAACTCCAGGTAAACAATACAGAAGGTCCCATGCACAATTCGCCTGTTACTACAGACAACTTTGAGACAAAAGTTTGAATAAGCACAACTTACAATGAATAGACTCCTAAAATTCTTTTAACATACTTGGCTGTTCATTTGTAATAGTAATTCACATAAATGTATTTCATGCAGCTCTCACATAAAAAGGGATGTTGAGTACACTATATTCATCATAATTTTACTTCTCCTGACTGCCACTGATATGTTCAGTTATGTTTTTCTTTGCCTGTTCTAGTGTTTCCATGAAGTAACTTCTTTAGAATTTTACAAATCTATTACAAAAACAAATGAATGAATACAAATGCATACATTATTTCCAAATGAGAGTTAAATATTGAAGTTTTTTACATTATTTAATACACCTCTAGATGAGCACCATAAGTCATACATAATATGAGATGGTACTCAATTTCTTATGTTTGCTGTAGCATAGCCTCATTAATGGTGGCAGAAGCATCAGTAATTGTTTGCTTTAGGTCAACAATATACCTATTTTTGGTTGATCCACAATATCTGTATCATGTTGACTTAAACCAACCTCTTTTAGGCAAATTATAAAACATTAGTTATGCATAATTATTTTGAGCCTTCATTGTTCACTGTATTAAAATATTACTACATAGCTAATAACTTTTCATTCAATAGCCATTTAATTCTCATGTATTGAATGGTCCTCAAGGAAGTTTTGAAATGGCTTCTGATGTTATTTTGTGTTTGATCAATATGGATGTCTATAAGCTTATGGATGTCTATTGTGTCTCTAATTTTCTTAGTTGAGCCATTTTGTTTTAATAATTTTTATCATTTATTTTACATTATATGCAGCTTGTGTACTGAATAAAGTGACCAGCTGTAAAAATATCATCAATGTTATCAGCTTCAAATGTGAGCCAATTTTCATCTGCAGCCCTGGTTGATGGTTTCTGTTAAAATCACATACAAAATGCTGAAGTAAATTTAATATTGGACATCAATAGCATTACTGATTGTATTTTTTGTAATTAGATTGCATTACTGTGTTCCAGAACTCTATCTACAAGTACACCACATGCCAGCGTGTCTCCCAGTGATCTCAACAGCTTCTTAACAGGACACTCCATACCAGCTGTAGAATCCAATATCTCAAGTAGACATTTGATCATGACAAGTGAAGACAGCACCCAGTTTGAGCAACCCTCCAATTCTCCTCTGGCAGAAGAGTCACATAGTTCCATCTCTAAGGATACCTCCTCTCTGAGCAGAACTAACTCTAGCTCTGCTATCTCCTCCATCTCCAGCACAACTCTATCACCGAAAATTTTAAGCTCGCCTTCGTTGTCAAGTGACCTGACCAATTTGTGTGGAGGCCTGTCACTTACCACTGGTTCTCAAGAGCTGCCCACTAACTTTTGTGCCGTGCGTCCCTTCATTGTGTGCAGTGCTGATGATGTGAACCTTCAGCCAGGTGATATCATTGCCACTGAGGAGCAGCATCTCGAACCCGACACTAGGGAGAAGTTCCAAAGTGAACTTGCTGGTGAGGAAAAAGTAACCATATTTGAGTGTGGAGAATCATCACTCATTATTGACAACAGAAGTGTAGTTGAGCCATGCAGAGGAGATAAAACGGATGAGCCAGCCGCCGATTCACGTCAAGAATATTTAACTGTGACACCGCAGCACCTTGCTGTCAGTCTGGATGCCGAGCTTCGCAGTGTCTCCAGTGACCGCAGCATCAAGCTTGCATTTATCAAGCAGCCTGAACAGCAGCACAGAGCTCGGTACCTTACTGAGGGATCCAGAGGGGCTGTCAAAGACCAGGATGGCTCTGGACATCCTATTTTGGAGGTAAGGCATTTTTCTCGGTTAAATTAGATTTTTCACAATTGATATTTTGTATTAAGATTTTACATGATAGTAATACTTGATGAAGTGATTTGTTTATTTCAGTTATTATTGAGTATTCGTGTTAGGAGATGTATGGATTTGTACAAATTTTAACTGTTATTTTACATGCTCTAACCATGGACGTTTGTACATACAAAGTTTTCAGGCATATGGCGTACTACTTCAGTTTTATAGTAATTTTTTTCGGTGTTCTAGGTTAGAGAGAAAATATTTGAATCGATAAATCTTTTTAGTTACCTAAATTCATTAATTGTTCAGTTCATTCAATTTTTAGACCAATTAGAGATGGTATCAGTTGCCTAGTTTACATTTTAAAATACACTTGTGCTTGAAAAGTACACCTACCTAGTAAGCTGCAGTTGAAAAATTTGTAAGCTGCAGTTGAAAAATTTGTAAGCTGCAGTTGAAAAATTTGTAAGCTGCAGTTGAAAAATTTGTAAGCTGCAGTTGAGAAACTTGTAAGCTGCAGTTGGTTGAAAAACTTGAAAACTGCAGTTGGTTGAAAAACTTGAAAACTGCAGTTGAAAAACTTGAAAGCTGCAGTTGAAAAACTTGAAAGCTGCAGTTGAAAAACTTGAAAGCTGCAGTTGAAAAACTTGCAGTCTGCAGGTAGTAAAGGTTCATGTAAATGTATGGTTGTGTGGTCCCGCTGCCCAGGTGCAAGGCACTCGCCGTCCATGTGTGGTGCAGGTGTTTGTGGGCAGTGACAGCGGGCGCGTCACGCCCCACGTGTACTACCAGGCTTGTCAGGTGGCTAGCAAGAGCATCAGCGACATCTCGGAGAGGTGCATCGAAGGCACCACGCTCATTGAGGTGCCTGTCACCCCACAGATGGACATGAGACTAGTGTGAGTACCCACGTTTGTTGAACTCATCTTAAAAAGTATTGCCTCCGATTGCCTGATTGGTGTAAAACTTCACTTTGTACGCATAGTCACTAGAAGGATCTGAAAAAATTACAGAACCGAACCTCAGTGGTACACATACGTACCACTTCGGAGTCAACGTGTTAAATAAGCCGTTTGGTAAATAATAATAAGCAAGATGGTGTAAGAATAGTAGATGTAGATAAAGGTTACAGGACATAAGATAAGAGTGGCTATGTTATGAAGTTGTTTAGAATATGTAAAGCGTGACTCCATGGAACAATGAAGTATTCAAGCAGGCAACAAAACTGTGAAGGTAAAAAGTTTGAATGGCTACTCCTCAAATACATTAAAACTAATAAATAAAGTATATGTATGAAGGAATAATGATAGTGTAAATAAAATGAAAATCCACAGAAGTAAAATAATAATTGTCTAAATAATAGTTAAAGGAAAACTTTTTAAAATACATTAAGTAGTCTAAGAAACTTTGGGGTTATAATTAAAGTAATCATAAGTATGAATCATGTGTTGAAAAATTTACTTAGGAATGTATTAAATAAGCAACCTATAAAAATTGGGATACAAAGCTTATTGTAAAAACGGCTAATACATGAGAAAGTAGGGACACAGGTTAACGTAGATGAGTTCATACAAATGTTGTGAAGAAATTAGCAAGAAAAAGGAGGTAATCTAATGTATTTTTGATTTATCTATCACAGCTTATAAAAGATATAAAGTCAGGCAAGGCCATGGTGATAGTCAGCTTATGTGTCAGGTGTGGAGGGGTGCTGAGGTATCTGAAGTGTTGATGGGTGTGGAAATTAAGAAAAGTGTTGCCTTACTGCTAGACATGCTCTCGCTAGACTACTACCGTTTGGGTCTAGTGCACAACTTCATTGCAAAAATAAAAGAGAAAAGAATTTTTTTTACGAAACATTTAAACAAACGGTGGATCTAATAACATCATTGTTTGTCTAAAAAGAAACTTTCATTCTTTTTAAGTATAATATGTGTTGGAACTCTTGTTTATTTTAAGTCGACAGAAGCACTAAAAACGTCACAAATCAGGTACCTCGCCCCGGCGAGGATCCTGTAACCGTACGTTCAATTTCTTCTTCTGCCTTCAAATAAACCCGGATACCATCCAAGAAATACGGAACATTCCACCGCATGCCTTCTTACCCGCATCACCAACTCCTATGCCTCTTTTCCTGTTTGCAACAACAATAATTAAAGAAGATAACTTGCGCGACAACAATGTGCTTGGTAGAAATTTTGGGTATCGTGTCTACCCGTCAGGGTATGTCCATCCTGACGTGTGATAAACTGCGCAAACGCAGCTACGACAGACGTCTTCAACAGCTTCAACTCATCTCCCTAGAAGAAAGAAGACTAAGAGGACAATTTATTGAGACATATGTGTCTCAGCGGCCTTACCTATGTTCCCATGCAAGGGATTTTCGAAAGAGACGGTAGCGTGCAACTGAAAAACTGACAATAAGAAACTTCAAGACATCTCAAGCTATAAACTACTTTCCCGTTAAATTGCCGCAACGTGAACCAGTTGCCCGAAAACATCATTTTTGTCGGCACTGTGAACACGTTCAAAAATCGTCTCGACAAATATTGGATTAGGAACACCCCAGTATTATAACATACTGTTTCTATGTCACTAACCTCTGGGGCCAGTGTATGATTGTGGCACATGCGCGTTACTGAAATGTGTATACGTGATTGAATTGGCTTACGGGATTGAAGTGTACGTGCGTAATTGATGCTTTTATGTTAGACGGCATGGGACTTGAGTAGCAACCCAAGAATGGACCAAACGGCTTATTTCTATTGCCTTAATGCATTCTAACAGAAGTAAAACTGTGTGCAAGAATGTTCTGAATGCATACGTTCGAAATAGATCTGACTGGAGCTCGAGCTCGACTCATAAACCTTCTGATATTTTACGAGTCTACACTTGTTACACTGACGTATTTCGAAGTTAGTACGGCATTTTTTGTGATATAAGGAGTTACTATTAAATAGAAAAAACACGCAAGCCACTCATGGACATCTGGTATAAGGACAAGCAGCAATGGAGTGCTGAAGCTGTAGAGTGTCACAGTGCAGGCTGTCCATGCTGCGAGGAAGTCACGTATCTTTTTTCATCCCACTGCTGATTTAAAATAGATTTCCTGGTGATGATGGACAAGTGGAAATCGGAGATCATTTGTGTAAATTCCTTATGAAAGTCAACTTTTATCATCTAATTTCATAACCGGAGTTGTGTTCAAGTTGCAATGGACACAGTGAAAATTTCAAGTAAGGCCCTACCAAATTTTTCGTATAAGATGCAAGATTAATACATATTCAAGTAGAGCCTGCCCTTGTTCTAAACGAAGAGGGTATCCGAATTTAAGAATACGTTATGAGTGCTGAGAGATGAGTACATGTCGAATTTAATTTTAAAGCTTCAAATTTGACTAAAGTCGGTGTAGGCTGAATTGTCATGCAAAATATTGATTGTAATACGTATCGCTTTTTGGATAAGGCAGCATTTCCGAAGCAATTGTGCCTAGCGTTTGAATTACCCTACCGACTCTTAGTGGCTCGCTTTAGATTAAATATGGAGCCTGAGCAACAACAATCCAAAAGAAAAAGAATTCAAAGAACTTAAGGAAAGTAGCGAAGCATTGTCACACCAACTGGTAATTCATGAAATTTGTAATTATCGTAATAATACTGGGCTAAAGTAACGGTCTCTTCTGTGGATCATTACAGCTGCGACTGTGTGGGCATCTTAAAGGAGCGCTGCGTGGACGTTGAGCATCGTCGCAAGAACAAGTCTAACGGAGGTTCTTCAACCTCATCTGGCAAGAGTCGTAAGACCACCAAGTGTCGCCTCGTTTTCAGAGCCATTGTACAACTCGCTAACGGCGCCACTGAGATCCTGCAGATCGCCAGCCAACCCATATCTTGCAGTGAGTCGTTCTTTCCTTTTCCTCTGTTTAATTCTTCTGGTGCAGGATCAGAACTAATTTTGTAAACTCAACGAAAGTGTTTCTGAATCTAGAATTTTTTTCTGGATTCTAATACGCATTTCATTTTGCGTACTCCAGCTCAGCCACCGGGTGTGCCGGAGATAATCCGTAAGTCGATATCGCAGTGCGCTGTCTCCGACCAACCCGAGATGTTCATCATTGGCAAGCACTTTCAGAAAGACGCGAAGGTGGTGTTTGAAGAGCGCCGCTCTACTCCCGGCGAAAAGGAAGGGGAAGATGAGGAGGTTGTGTGGTCGAACTCGGTTACGCCTGACCCTGAGGTGCTGCATCTTGTGAGTAGAACCTGGCCGGTAGAATGGTATTAATGACGAGTCGTTGAAGCTCTAGTTAACTTGCAGTATACGAGTATTACTGCTACTAGTTCTACTAATGATACTTGGAATACCTTACAGCTCGTACTTATGAGAGAGGAGTGGACGTATGACTTCTTGTTTCTCACGCTCTTCTAAGTACTTGTTAACCTTAAAATCTGTCATGCTTGGTAACTGGAGCTTCAGTTCAGCTCAAGCGCAATGATTTGTGTGCGGTTCGTCATTTGGGGGCACTTTCTATAATGAAAAAATGTTGGAATGCCACAGGCGAACTATACACTGCCACATTCTATGATTTGCTTCAGTTATAGCGGAAGTAATCCAGTTACTTCGTTTCACTGTCGGTATTATCGACGTGTTAGTAACGTGGTTAAACTTGTCTTGAAATATTTTTTGTGCTAATTGAATAGAGATGCCTTTTGTACATACGAAAAGCAGATACGTAGACACCAGATCTTCGTGATATCAATGAAGATATGTGATTATAGTTGTCATAAGCGCGCTTCATCAGCAATTGATGGAGCTTCTGAAAAAGACAACATACAAGAGAACATGCTTGAATTGAAGTTAAAAAGCTAAAGAAAGGCGTTGCATAGTTATAGGAAGGACATGAAAGCAGCTCTGTAATGGGTAGGTAGGAAGGCTTCTTGACGCACTATGACTCTAAATTGTTTTGTCGGTGGAAGTCATTCGCGTAGCCCCATGGTGTTTCTAAAGGCTTGAGGTTAGGGAAAGTGGTGCGTGAGATGCTTATTGCATATTGTAATGCCATTTGATGCTGTGCCGCTCTTAGTATTATATTATCAGTCATGCATCAGTTCTTCTTGAATCGTACCTCAGAAACGTTAGGATCCCAGGGCTTTCGTAAACCACTCATTTCTCCACAATACTAAATTTTTCACATCTTGAGTTCCACTGAAGCATTCAGTGTCTTGTGGAGTGTGATGTCACTGCCCTTGCCTAAGAATGATAGCGTCAAACTTCCTCATTGAATATTCGGGCCCGAACTACAAAGTACAGATAAAACTGAATAGGAATTTTGTGACTAATTTGTATGGTTTCTAGCCCTGATATATCCTCTGCAACCTCAACCGCTTTTTTTTCTTTTCTGGAACTTCATGTTATAGTCCAGAGACTGCCAACCCTACATGTTAGTTGTAAATTAGCTCGATTTGCATTCCAGTCGAGGAGTATCTGGAAGGACTAGAACAGATGTACTGTGTTCTGGTATTCTAGTGCCATGTATAGGATCAGTTCTCAGACTTGAGTCTGCCTGTTTATAAATGAAACTCAAGTTTTAAGTACAACCCTAACATACGAGCAAAGTGTGTATGAAATTGCATTGTGTAAGTAATTCCATTTTATTTCTAAAGATAGAAGCTCTCATGAGTTGGGCATAAATTAGTGGTAGAAATTATTCCCAGTTGTTCCTTTTCTTTCAAGATTTTTTGGTAGAGTTGTACAACTTGCTTTTTGATCAAAGAAAAACAGCGTGCATGATGATTATGGGTAACAATATATTTTGTTGATCCAATACTGCCAATAACACGTACCTTGCTTTTATTTAGAATCGAATATAATGATATTCAAAGGTGTTAACACGTTGCCTCCGATTGCTTGATTGGTGTAAATCTTCACTTTGTACGCATATTCACTAGAAGGATCTGAAAAAATTACAGAACCTAACTACAGTGGTACACATACGTACCACTTCGGAGTCAACGTGTTAATTTGCTATGAAATTATTAGCTTCATCACCTCTACTGTGCATCTTGCACTGAACCAGCCTCTATGTGTTACCTCGATACTTCCTCAGCCTTTGTGTTGATCTCCAAGCGTTAGTATTTAAATGCACACCATCTGCGTGGTTAAGTGGCGGTCATCGTGGCTTTCTTCGTATTCCTGTTTTCTAAGTAAAATATATGCAACTATCTGAAAGTAAAGTAATAACTGCTGTTGAAAAATCGGTTCGCGACGTGTTTATTAATATATTTGGATTATTTTAGATACTATAACATCCGAGTGTTCTTGTAAACACGTAGGTTAATTTTTATTCTCTTATTGACTGACTTCGTGTGGGCAAGTTCTCAATTGAATTCTCGAAACCGGCAGAAAATAGTGTCTATTCCATGGCCAGTAAGAATGAAACTGGAGTTCGGCCTGATGCTGAAATTCAATAGCGTTTGTCTCTCTCGTACGCACCAGACACACCTGATTTGCCGAGTACCTCAGTACGGCGGCCCAAGTACCACAAACAGCTCAGTCGAGGTCTCTCTCAGAATTGTGTCTGGAGGCAAGCACTCAGACGCGCACTCTTTCACGTACACGAGGGAGTCGAGCTACGTTGCCCCTGTGCTACCGTCCACTGCCATCAGCGGTAAGAATTCCGGCTTCTGCTCCAAATACCTGCTTGGTCTACTCTTCTCTGTCCGCTCTGAACTCATTGTGGAATGCAGCTTCGTCATCACTCCAATCAATCACGTTATTGACGTTTAAAAAAGTATCCTCGCCTTTTCAGTTTAATTTGTAACGCTGTACAGTGTAGATTGGTTGTTGATTAAGTTCTTAATGTTATAGTTGAACATGAAAAAAGCTGCCTTCTACAAGTAGCTGCCTATGGGTGGTCGATGGTTTTAGTGTCGTATGTGCGGTGCATGTCGAAACCTGTGAATTGCAGGTTCATGCGCCCGTGTTTACGGGGTGCCAGCCTCGTCTCGACCACCCACAAGGCAGCTATCACGAGTTCCATCCTTTAGACAACCAAGTTCTCTCAGCTTGCACGGTGCTGCTCCTTCTCGTCGTCCTGGAAGCATTATTTCTCCCTTGAGTTCCCCTTTGGAAAATATAACATAGAATACCAGTTGCTGTTGGGATGCACTTGTAGTTGGTGGAGCGCCGTCTAAGTGGAGCTACTAACCTTCCCTCGTAGGAGGGTGTTGCAGTAACTCAAGCCCATGCAGCCCCTGCTGCCGCTGCAAAGAGCAGTTGAACTCCAGCCAAGTCTTCATTCAATCTTTATATTATGTTCTCGCCGCCTGTTTTATTCACGTTCTGCTGATGGTTTATGTTACTATATCAATGTAGTGAACGCGATTCATAAATCAATTCGTGAAATCATTTATTTAACGACTGATGAGACTTGGTTGAGCAACCACTCTTCGCAACGCACATTGCTCCTTTCATTGGTCAGATTCAACAAAAATTTGCTTTCTCAATTTGCTTGCAGTCCAAGTTCACTCATTCACGCAATAAAAAATTCTGCTGCATTTCTTCAACTCTAATTTTGTTGAGATATCAAAACTTTCTAAGATTTATGGTAGAACAAAAAATGTGTCCGAATTAAGTATATTATAAGAATTCTTGATCGGTTATGTGATGCTGAAGTTTATTTTGTTAGGGCTGGTAACCTTTTCTGATCTTAGCTCTAGGTCAAACTATTGGTCAGAATATGAACCGTAACACATTCTATGTATGTAATTTAAACTTGATTAGAGTTGCCCAATATTCTTTAAAACTAAGTTTCTACTTTAAAAATTAGGGCTTTCAAGGATTAGAAATTCAGTTGTAACACCATTACGGTTTTTGCCTTTTTGTCAGTGTGACTACTAAAAAAGTGACAAAGTTCTAGTGATCAAACATATAGTTACATTTGTATTGAAATTCTATTTGTTTTGAGTGAATTTGTTAGTGACAAAAGAGCGTTCTAGAGTGCATTAATCTTCAGACTTTGGTTTGATGTTAAATTAAATAATGCTTAAAAGTATAAAGTATTGTTGAAGTGTTACATGCTGTACAAGTTGGCCCTCGTGATGCTGTAGGTTGCATTGGACTCAGACATGCTTGTTGCTGTGGAACCTCCAGGTGAGAAGGAATCTTCATCTCTTCTTTTGGTACTATTTGCTCTGGAACTATTTGCTCATGCGCCTGACTTGTTCAGTTTGATTTGTTTGTGTATTTCCTAGTAAAAAGTTGTTTTTCTTCGGTTCATCTCTTTGTTGATGTTAAATGTAAAATACGCTCTGAAGTTCGAGGGTTATGTAGTGATTCTGATTTTAGTTCTGCTGGATTTTCGTGGGTCCTTCGGGTTACTTCTTAAATTTAAATTCTTTCACTTCAAGAGACGTAAACTTTACAATTCATCGTTCTGGTCTTGTAGGGTAGTTAATGCCGAAAGTAAATCTCATATATTGGCACTAGTTCTTTTCTAGTTTTTATTGAATACATTCTTCATTGAAATGTGGCGTTCTAAACTCTTGAAGCCCAATGAAGTACACTCTAATTAGAAGTTTATTCGTTCGAATTACTTTAGAGAAGCTATTCAATTAATAGTTTTCGGATCCGAGTTATCGTTAATCAATTAAACGTTCTTTCCGAATCTTGAGCTTCTTTGTTTAGCAATTCTTATTTTCTTTAAGTTCGGGATCTGACAGTTTTTCACCGGAAGGAACTAATAACTGCTGCCGAGGTGTGCTAAGTAACAAGTGATGTGGGTGTTCACAGTCGTAATAATTGTACAGTTTTCAGGATCGACTTGTCAATCTGCATTCAGAGAGGGGAAGACTGTTGCTTGGTTTAGCTGTTTGGTAGAGCTATGTGTACGTCGGAGAGTGTAATATAGTATGAAGTTGAAAGTAAAACACGCTCTTGATAAAGATGCACGAGAAAATCAAGCACGTACGTTATAGGTCAAACATCTAGATATTCTTGATGAACAGAAAAAGACCTAAGACTCGGCCTAGTGAAACACGTGGTATGAGTTATACTTATTCACTGGGCTACTTCCTCTGACATCACTTTATGGTAGCAAACAGGCAGCCAGTTTTAGACCCAATGCAAAACTCACTAATTTTGATGCCGAAGCATTCGTAAAGTTTATGAATGGCGTCATGTTTTGGCTTCGCTGCAACTGATGGACTTTGAATTTAATGCATATAATTTCATCCATAGTACTTAATAGCTGTGGGGTTTATAATTTTTCACTCCATTTTCGAATTAGATTATCGGTTGTTGGACTATTTCATGAAGCCTTTCTCGTTGTGCAATAAGCTAAACCAATCCTACTAGTCGATTTCCAGCCAATTTCTGTGCTTATTTTACTTTGTACTTTCAAATCAACTCATTGCCGTACTTTGTTTTCATGAAGTCAAGTTTTAATTGCCAGTGGACCTAGTGCGTATCATTGCTTTGATAATGAATCTGTCCATGTAAGGCTGCAGTTCCTTATGGTAATATTTTTCATTTTTTGTATGGGTGCTTGTTCTCTAGGCTCGCCTGAACGAGGACTGTTGATGCCATAAACTGTCGTCTAAAGTTGTGCATACGCTGGGTTGTCTCAAACTTGTCAATGATGGCATTCTTAAAGTCCGTGAACTACTAAGAAGTTGATAAAATGACCACTAAGTTGTGCTCTGAGGGTGTGCCTAAGGGCATATATAGGTGAAGCAGATGGGTACTCTTGTGAAGAAATCGTACGACTCGCTTGGTTTCTATTCTACATCAACGACGATGGCATGGTTGGCAGGTATGCAAATCGCAGCAGAATCTTCAAACTGGAGGTGGAACGGTCTACTAATAACGAAGGTGAGCCGTGTCTTTACAGCGAGACACTGATGTCTTAAGTCATTGCAACTCTAACTCATCACGAGGATCACCATTGTTATCAAGCCCAACATGTCATGTCTTTTGAGCAATGTGCCGTTGTGTTCTATATACTTTTTATTTATAAATGTAGCCTTGTGGCTTCTTCTTTCTTGTTATCCTTTGCTAAGAAGGAAGAAAGAGGCTATAGTGACGTGTCCTGACAACAAATGAAACAAACTCTTGAAAGCTACTCCCACGCCTAAATAGTAATTACTACTTGACCTACCAGAAAGATTCAATGCTGTGTTTTGTTTGTTACTTGCCGTTTGATACATCACCTGAGTCTCGTCTTGATATAACTTAAACATTATTCATTATGACTTTCAAAATTAATGTCGAGAATATTTATAGGTTTTGAAACAGAAATTTGTGTAGCTCCGTTTCCGACTCGTATTTTGTAGTTTCTCTTGTGTCTCGATCATGGGCAGTTAATTTTGATGCTGGTAGTAGCGTGCGCTTTGAGACTCTTGAGAAATTAGATGTTTTGTTCTGTAGTGCTGCGAGTAATGGTGTATAGTCAGACGACAGATGTCTTTGCGTAACATGAACTTCGTGCACTCTTCTGATCTGCCTTTGTTCATGCTTCCTATGCTTGGACTAATAGAACACAGCTGAATAACTCCGACTTATCGAAAGCTCAGAGTTCAATTGTTCGATGCTGATGTGTTTAATACCACTAGACTACGAAACAGTCGAGTGTTTCGTCTAGATACACTTTGGCATACCAACATCATCAGTAACTGAGCTAGCGATGCCGTCATGGGGGACCCAAATCACACGAGCTGAAGCATTGATACATGGAGTGAGAAATGATCTCTAGCTCCGTTCCCTCAATTGATTCCTTTCATGAGTTGCGAGTCTATGCGCTCTCACATCGACTTAACACTAATTTTTTCATCACCCGCCAAGTCGTGGGATTTGTTTACTGTTGTGAGAATTCAACAATCTATTCAAAAACCACGTGCGATATGGCAGTTTTCACAATTGTGTTGATTGCCAGTGATTGAGCCGTATGATATTTAAATTTCCAGGTTGCACTCTTCTTCGTTAGCCAACTGAGAGAACTTTGAGTAGAAGCTTCGTGTACTGGACTTGCCATGTCACGTCTAGCGCCTCTATACACACGACTAGTGTTGCAGCTCACTTCACGTCAGTGCTGCATAGCTAATCTGAAGCTCGTGTGATTCGGACGGAGCTATTCAGAGTCAACATGTTTCATTATTTAACCATTACGAGGAGTAAGTAGTTGGTGAGTAGCCGCGGTGTTTATTCAGTTTGTTGTTGGGACGCGGCGTGTGAATGGTGTTTGTTGTCATGTATGTATATGAATGAAGGGAGAGGTGAGGTAAGCTTTCCCCGCGCTCGAGGGCAGTTGGTTAGTGTAGGATGCTAACAGTGGCGGTTGTGTGCTACCTTTTAGCAGCCATGCTCTCCTTGCTGCCACACTCACTGCAGCCGCCGCCTCTTATGTGTGGTGGCTGCCGGACTACATACTCTACTACACATCCCGCGCCCCTGCCCCCGTGGTCCTTGCAGTCGTAAGTCACATATGTACTTTATTATTGCTCTATAACATTTTACTCAACAAACTACTGCTAAAATTATTATAGCTCTTACTGCTCTCCTAAATACACATTGTTACACTTCCTTCACTCCCGACGATCTTTCTATACATCTCCTTCCTTTTTTCTATTGTAGCTGTGTACTCGCCCAGCCTTTTTAGTCAAGCTCGGTTCATTTTATGCCTTCTCCCACTCTTAATTTATATTTTGTTTGCACTTTCGATAATGATGGTCTCCCTGCGCTACTAGTATTACGAGCATTACTTTGATAGCAAATTCATTGCGCTTTCTTTTATTCTTTGGCATTTGTTTTGTTATGTGGAATACCGTCCAGCGATTGGCTTTCGGATGCCACTGTGGGTTATTTTTTTAAACGTACCCTAGATTTTGGTCGCCTGGTGCTTCAAGATGTAATGCGAATTTCTATTTATCCTACAAAACCTGCATTGCTTCCACGTTTCTACTTTATACCCAGATATGAAGCTCATAAATTGGCCTCTACCTTTATGTAGGAATTCGATTACACATTAATTTTAAATGAAAGAATTCGATTTGAGTCACAAAGTTACGATTCATACATTTGTATAACAAAAAGACCTTACAGTTTAAATGATGTTTAAGCCAACGTTTTAGCCAGAGCTGTTTAGTGTCGTCAGGATGTAGCAAAGTTCCTGAACACGTGGACAGTTAATAAATACTATTAGTGTAGGTGATACTATAAAATAGAGGTCACATAGCTTTAATAGCCCGTTAATTTGTGGACAAACTGCGGCAAAAAATTGCATTGTGATCCGCATGAAGTAAAAATTCTGAGTGAGTTTAACACGAATCTTCTGTGAGCTTATTTTGGATCATGAACTAAACTATTCAAAATATATTAATTCTGTAGTGTTTTTAGTAGACGAAGCCGAGGTGTTTCAAACAGGTTGTAAGATGTGATTGATATGAGCATAGATGTCAGTGCTCAATTCATGCACTGTGCGAGCATTGTTTCAGGATCGAAGACTCTCTGAAAAGTAAATCACTAGTTAGTGACAAAGTGAAGAAACTGTCGCAATTTTGTTCAGCTTGGTTTAAATTTTTATTTTTCTTTACCCAATATAGGAGAATTATGCTCTATCTGTTACCAAAACTATCTTAGGCTTAAATTAAAATTAGAAATTTGTTCATGGGTGGTATTGCAATGTTTTTTGGACTGGTTTTAATGTGATCGTATGGAATTGAGCAGTGCAATGAATTTTTAATATAAAGATTTTTTATATGTACATGCAAAAATATAGAATGAAACTAATAGGAAAACGATGTTAGTAAGTTTTTTGTTTCAATTCATTCACTGAATCGTGAACTACTTAGTTGCAACTAAAACTGAAAGTAAATTGCATGGATCAACGCAAAATTGCTTGGGTGATGGAAGACAAGATCTCGCTCTATCTCACAGAGCTCAATGGAGTAGCTGGTCCATCTCTTGATATCTAGGCGGGATTTACGTTCGTGTTGAGGCTGTGGATTTTTGCGCTTATGCTGCTAGCGTCAAGGTGAGAGTACTGAGAAACATCCTCTCCTCTTTAGCATTTTCTAGAAATTAAATTAATTTGTAACTTTAGTGCTAAACACACATGCTAGAACGTTGGTTTAAACTTTTGGTGGTCAAATCAATTCGCTTTCATAATTTATTGTGAGAAAATGGTGTGCGGAGAAGATATTTAAAATATTCTAGTAGATGGAATGTGGAACTGCTCTACTAGGTCGGCGAAATGCACGTCGTAGCCGCCACACCTCCGCCGTCACCGCTATCAAAAACTCCTTCCTTCACGTACTCCACATTCGTGCCTGGCAACATTTACTCCTAAGATCCTCCTACGCGGACGACTCTTGCACGCCACTGGGCGCTTTCTTCCTTGATTAACTCGTTTGTTCTTGCGGCAGCTACTACTTATTTATAGGGTTTATAAGGAATTTTCACTGCTTTAATGAGGGATATCTTCGTCAACGAGTAGCCATGAGTGACCGAGCAACACTTTAAAAGCGCTCTGTTATTGTGACAGTGTGGCCGACCTCTCTAGCGCCATACTCTTCTCTACGATATTTGTACTGACGTAACCCTCTCGAATCTGATATTGGAGCTTCTTTGGCATGAAGTCGCTGACTGATGACAGTTTGTGTACAATATTACGGTAAGAAAGGTGCTAGTTGTACCCATTTGATGATCTCTTTCTCTTAAATGTTAAGTGATTAATTCAGATCTACAAGGGAACTAACACATACCCGTCGTCAACACAAGTTTTTCTGTTGAACACTAGTCAAAGCAGGTATTTCACTCGCGCTTCGAGGGCCTTTTATTTCCAACATGTAGTGTTAATTCTACTCGTGATATCCAGAGAAACGGTACAAAAACAGCGTGTCTTTTCTACCCATATTTTCTCTTCATGCATAACAACTGAGCTCGTTGCTCGACTTCTCACCTAAGTAATGATAAGGGTTTCCTTAGAATTACTTGTAACAGGATCAAAACTATCTTAGCATATGCCAATGACCTCAAAATGAGTTCATTACGGGTGAACGAGTGGTGAACATTCTGAGGCCGTGTTTTGTTAGGCTGTGACCTTGTGCTAGGCTCACTCCCACATTGAACTCGTGTTATTCATTTCAATGACGAATAAGAGGGTAGTTCGTGTAAGCTCATTTTCGTTTTACACAATTCTGTCTCAGACGTGCGGAGTGCCAGAAAATATTGGGACGTCGGACGCTAGGATATGCTGAACTCGAAAAGAGGTTACCGGAATATTTTTGTTCGGAAAAATGTATGAATATGTAATTATAACAATTTTTGTGATCTGACAGTGTGACTCAAATAACATTCAGCCATCGGCGTCTGAAGTAACTCGGACTAGAGGCAAGCTGTAGGGCTGGTCAAGCATTATCAGTTGCTGTGAGGTGTTAGTATGCCTCTGTATTGGTGCTGGAATTTGTGTGCGTTGATGCATGTGCAGCTACGAGTGATCGGGTTCAGCTTGACTGAACTTGTCTGTCATGCAAGACGGTTACTGCGACAGTCTCGACTTCTGCTCGAAAAGGAGCTTTGAAGATCTGAGTCAACAGAGCTTCAAATCGAAAAATAGCTCAGAAGATCTAGTTCACCAGTGTTCCTAGTGGAAAAGGAGCTCAGAGTTCTAAATCACCAGTGTAACTAGCTGAAAAGGAGCTCAGAAGTTCTAAGTCATCAGTGTTCCTAGTGTTTGTGGAGTGATTCGAATTGGAAGACCAGCTACATATAGTCGTGCAAATTTCCAGGGCAGCGTTTGCTAACTTTTGAAGGAAAGGATCGGGCTGTGGAAATTTGTATTGTTCCTTAAATAACTGCTACCATTTTTTTTTGTTATTCAGGGATTCTAAAAATTCGTGATTGAGTGAATTACCCATGTTACATTGTTTCATATTGTACTTCAAACCGCTAAAAAGATATGATAACTGGAACTTGGAAAAACTGCAAATGATTACTTACTGAAGAACATGGGGTGTGGACGGTGTAACTCTGGAAATATATTTTGAGAAAATTCTAATATTAGTTGTACTTTAAGGGATTATTTATATGGAAATTCGTGTCTAGGTAAGTTTCTAAAGAAATACTCGAGAAATGTTTGTGAAAAAAAATTCAACTGATAGACATCGTGTAGTTCCAGCAGCAGGTGTAACTTTTTGTTGATGGATCTTGTGTTGTATTGATACAGCATGTTTGAGTTTGTATGATGTTGTTGCCCTCACTCTTTGTCACACCGTGAAGCTTGAAGACTAATGCTTGAGACAAAGCTTTATGTCGAGCGCATGAATTGATTAAATTACCATAATTTGGCTCTAATTTAATCGCTCTCCATGACCAGCTCTACAGTCCGAGATGAAAGCATCTAAAGAAGGTGCTCTCACGAGCCATGCATGAAATATTTTATTCTGCATATTGCTTCTATTCAACTCTTGAGCTTGCAGTTTCGAACTAGTAGCATGAAAAAAAAAAAAAAATTGCATGCTCTTGATATGTAAGTCTAAGACATAGGGGGCGTAGAGGCTTGGCATCACCCTCATTCCTTTGACTAATATCACAACTCGAGAGCTCTCCAGGTGTGAAAATGGCCTGTACATATCAAGATGCCGTAGATTTTGATGTCTTCGGATAATAGTTGAACATTTTGCGAGGCTAATTTATCAAAACGAGTATTGCAGCCGAGTTTCCTTTTGATTATCGTCATAGTAAGCGGAAATTTGGTTAAGCGCACAAAAAAATGCTATTGTAAACATCGTAAGGCGTATTTTCATGTTATGACGAGCTTAAAAAAGGTAGTGATTTGTGTCGTGGAACCATCATCGTCGTAAGGAAATTCTAATATCAAGTACTGGGTGTCTCAGCGAACGAAACCCAAAAACGAATTGACTTAGCTTGAAAAGATTTAGTCGTAGGAACGAACGAATATTCTAAAGAAGAATTTTGTGGTTATTAATTCGTTCAATACAGTAAAAACTCCAGGAATTAATGCTATGACACCTGAAGCATCCAATGTGATGCATAGCGTTGTCCAAGGAGCAGATAAATGTTCAAGAGTTTAGGGTGACCCTCTGAAAGGAATAATGAGAAAAACATCGTAATGTAAATAAACACTTCTTATCCATCGTAGCTTCAAAAGTGCAGTTCTTTTTTCCTACAACTAAAACTTTCTGACTTATACATGTTCATTTTCGAGTTCCGTAACGCTAAGCCATCTTGTATAGACAAGGGAACGATGTTGTTACACACCCTGCAGCTCCAGTGCTGCAATCTAACACAGCCACCACGTGGGACGACTACGTGATCTCAATGATGATTTCATTACTTACTCGAATTATGATTATTCTTCTCATGTAACTGACTGAAGTGAAGGCTCCACTACGGCATCTAAACTACTGCAAGCTGGATTTCTGGTGTAACTTAAATGCCCAACTAGGATGCTGGTCTTTAGCCAGTTTAACTGTAGCCGGTTTCGAGAAAAGTTTTTGTCTAACTTGCTAAAGTGATCAGCCTTACCTAAGAAATACCTTCGTTCCTCCCACGTCGACAACGTCTCATGGCTGTTAAGTCGTTTTTATTTTTCTAATAAAATAACAAGTTTTACAGTGCAGTCGTTGCATGATTTTCTTCTTTTTTCGTTTATGTCGTAGTGATAATCTTTAGTTTACTCTTCTTTTCGTTGAAATATTTGGAGCAGGTAATAACTCTTCTCGTTTCCTAAGCTTGTAACGTGTAAATAATTACTTGACGCATCTATGGCATCAGGATGACTACTGATCTTACACAGAGCTTGCGTACTGTGGTCGACAATGGTTAGTTGCTGCGGGTTTTAAGAAGTTTGTAATGCGCACATAATTCAATTTTGCAGACACTTTTTTAACGGTGCGTGTGAAATTCGATCCAATATTTTACTTGATTTAAAATTTGAAATCTTGAGACAGTATAGATCATCACTTAAACTCTGAGTAACCATTTATGATATGAAAAAATGTTAGTAATATCACAACAATGTATGCACTTGACAAAACTGAGTTGAAGTAATGAATCACTGAAGTATGGCACAAAATTAAGTAAATGAATAAACTTATCGACAACATTGTATCACTTGCGTTGAAGTTGAACTGAAGGGTTGGAGGTATTCAAACATGAACGGTAACACCAAAACTGCGTCATGCTCTGGTATATGACATAAGATACCACGACTTCTTCGTAGAAGCCGAAAATAATACTTTGGATTACGATAAGTTTTGTATTAGTCCTAAATTATCATATGACTTCGAGTTTTCGCTTGCAAGCTCCAAAACCTTTTGAGAACAGTAAGTTTATGTTGAGGGAAGTTTGATTTCGTAGTGTAGTGCTAAGTCCCTTTATTCTCTGACGTCTCATGTCTGTTCAGTATCGCTTTCCTGTCTCCTGGCCAAGTGTTCGTGTGTTAAATGTTTGGTTCTGTCGAAAGCATTGCTTGATGTAATTTGTAGCTTCATTCGTTGCTCTGAGTTTCACGAGCGATTGGTATGGTATTCGACTATGGTAATGGTATTCCTAGTGTCTGTATAGACTCATGCATGTTTTTGTGAGGGAAGAGCCGCATTCAATGTCTGTGGGGTGTGTTTCTCGCTGTGAAGGTTTTTATCATCGTTCCAGGCACACATGGAGCGCTCATGTGGTGCTTGGTGAGGACAAGCTTGCGCACACACGACGTTTGTGCGCCTTCAGGTTTGAGTTGCAGTTTCTTGTGAACGAAAAATTGCCAATAACTATTATATTCACGTTGATTTAACACTTTCACCACGATGTGTACACGAGACCTTTGTTATACATACAAACTAATTTGGGAGTTGCGGTCAATGTGTTAATTAAAGTTATTATCGTTGCGATGGACTGCAAAGTGAACTCAGAAGACAAGTGTCTGAAATCTTTCCGTCCCACGGTATCCAATCAGGACACAGAAAGCCTCTGAATATTAATGTTTGTGACTGCAAAGGTTATGGTCGTCATTGGATCCGGCAACATTTGTGAAGCTTCCGAATGAGGTGTGACGGACCCGGAACCTCGCTAATGATGATCCTGATTCTCTGCTGGAGTTTCGGCAGAAGCTGCAGGTGGAAGCAGTGATGAAAAGTTTCATGATTTAAAAAATATTTGAAACCGCGTTTCCTACAGAAATAAAACCTTTCAAAGAGAAAACCTCAAATAGAAATGTCTGTACTGGCTGAGCGTTGTATTGAAAAAATTCGTGTTTTCAGCTTCTTGTATATAGTCAAATTTGTATTGGGTAAGTTTTGTGTCTGTTACATGACTGAGGATGTTTAATGTGAGACATATTTGTACGGGTGGATTATTTTGACAATGTATGGCGTGTGCTTTTGATGTTCTGTACCGCGACGCCCCTGTCTACTGTGTACAGCGCTGCTCAGTGTTCTGCGTGGCGCCTGTGCCCTCAGTTCATGCCATCATCGGCTTGTGTTGCCGATTTAAGTGTGCCTCTGAAACTGCGAGTAATTTTCTTGTCTTTCTTAACAGAACTGCCGCCTGAGCTACCTCTTTCTGCTCGTATGAAAATTTTTGCCAGCATTTCGAAAGGTAAGCTCCAGTGAACGCCGGATCCACTGACTGCTTCTTTGCTACATTCTAGAACAAAACAGCCCTAGTTTGGATATGATGTTTATTCTTGAAAGAAGTACTGACTACAGGTAAATCCTAAGTGCTTTTGCCTCTCACTATGTTACAGAACTTATACTTACAGCTCAACACGCTTAGGTTTTGTTGTGAAGCGTTAAAATTCATTTCGTAATAGATACAAGAATTGTGGCTCAACTTATTATTAACCATTCTCTGTACCTGTCGGTATATGAGTTTTTTCATTCATTTCTTTGTGATGAAGCATCAATCATATGAGTGAAAAAAAGTTTTGCTAGGTATTTAATCCTACATGCGTGCTCCAATTCCATGTCTTATATTTAGTTAAAAATTTACTGCAGGGATACTAAAAAATTGCAATATCTAATTTTCTTTCATTACGACAACAACCAACAAACAAATTTTGGTATGAAATCAACAAAGTATTATGAGATTCATTCAATATTTCGTATATGTTGCCCCTCTGGCACACCCATTCTTGATTCAACGACCTGATGTGATGTACTTCATCCGGTTATCTGCTAGAATATTAGTCAAGTGTGAGTGTAGGTCTGGTGGGTAGCCCTGCAAAGTGGGAACCATAACGATTTTACGCGTCTCCAGAAGACAGGTGCGGCGAGTCCGCAGGCTACCTGTTCCTAGCTCCTTTAATCAGTGCGTTCGTTCTTGATACCGCTGTTGGATCCTCGTCTGGACTGCGTGATGTAGGTAGGGTGAGAAGACTAATCAGTGGAGGAGGTTACTTGCTCGTCGAATGATGCACTTGCGTCTGCTGTCCCGTTATAAGACGCCGCGGCGGCTATCATCTTCATATCATTTCCTCAGCGAAAAACCGCTTTTGATTTTCTTCTTAGTCGCTCATCTTACAATGTATTTTTTAATCTCAGATGCACTGCGGTTCAACGAGGCGTATGCTGAGTCAAGCAAAGTAGACTCCCACAAACTGGAATCGAATTCACCTTCCCATGACCGGAGGCCTGCCGTAGCAGAGAGGGACACTGTGCTGTCCATCTTCTTGAATCTCGCTCCAGAGCTCAAACAGCTCAATGGTCAGTAGCTGACGTTGCGTGGCCACTCAGCACCGCTGGTCTGGCTACACCGTCATAGGAAATATCGAAAAATTGTTGCTAACTGACAGTGGTGGCATCTTTTTTGCTATTTTTCATCACTTCCAAGGTCAATTTATAAACTTTGAACTCGCCTTTCGTTTATGAAGCGCTTTTCAATTTTTTTACTGCTTCTTGCTACTGTGTACGCTTATGTTTTCGGTTGGGAATTCCATGACGTGAAGACGGCGGGTGTCATTTTTGACATTGGTTGTGTAACGAGGTGCATCGATTTGATAATGTAAAAAGTATCTGGTAATTTTAATTTTTAATTGGTTCTCTCTGTTTAATCATGATTATTTCCGTAGTTAGACGGTATTAAATCTTGTTTTTAAAGGTTTGTATCTCCACCTCCAGGTATTGTCCAATATTTCGTTGTTCATTATATTGACAAATATTAATTAAATGATACTGATTTTTGGGATGTTTTTGCCATACTTTCTGCCTAAAAGTGACATGCATCTTGAATGAAAAGTTTTGTTCCACTTTTAGATATTCATTTTATGGATGCCTGTCAAGTCCTACGGGTTTTGCTTATCATCTCAATTGGCGAAAGCCGTAAATTAAATTTGTTGATTATTCACATACAGAGAAGCAGAAAAACATCTTCAAGGCTGCTGTAGACCAGTTCTGCCAGCCCACGTCTCCTTCAAGATCTCAGCAGCAAATTGGCCACCAACAGTTCACCTCCACTGTCAGTGGAGGAATCCCCTCGTCTGCTTCCTCCAGTTTCACTCTAGGACTTAACAGTCCATTTCCGTCTTCGGCCCCTGTGGGCGGTCGTGAAGTCACTCCTCGCCCTATTGATGCGCGCGCTGCTATTTCGTTTGAAAGTCGCGCTAAAGACCATTTGGGAGATAAAAGTATTAGCCAAAGTCCGCAGCAACTTGTCGATTTTGGGTCTCCTACCTTGGAGCAAAAGATGTACACTACTGAATCCAACGCCAAGCTTTCTCCATCAAGGAACTTATCTTCGCTCGTAACTCCTGGTTTTAGAAATGAGTTAGACAGCAGCAAATCAGCGTTAAACGACACCGGCTGCGTGCTTGCATCCCCAACCCATGCTCGTGCTGGTGGGGACACTTTCAACGTAATTAAGGAAGAAATGCCTTTGCTGACCAAGTCTAGCCCGTGTGGCTCCAGCGTATCCGCCTGCGCAACCCACATCAAGCCGGAAGGCGGTGACGACAGAAGCCACTCGTATACAATGGAAGGAATTTCACAGTCGCAGGGAATGCATGTTCAAGTCACACCGATGATTATGAACGAGCCTCCGGCAACGTCAAAGAATCCTCTGCGGGCCGAGTTTTCAAACGTCCTTGCTAACGCGTATCTTTCATCTTGTGGCAGCCCTGTAGAGAAAAAGAACATCCTCATTTGTGAAAATAATTCCTTTAATACTGCTTCTACTGCAAATGGAAATGCTTTCATGGAAAACAGTTTAGCGAATACTTTCGTTCACACGTCTGCTTCGCAGCAGTCGCCCACGTTTAACAGAAGTGAAAAAACTGAGCTAAATGGTGGGCAGTTGGTGGATCTCCAAGGTTACCTTGATCAAAATAGCAGTTCAGTTCAGTCAAATATCGATTCATTATCTCAGACAATCAGTTTTTCTGGGCACTCTTCTAACAACAAACGAAGATCGAGCGAATGTACCTCTGTGAACGAGATATCTAGCCCCAGCTCCTTCAAAGACGGTGAAAATCTGAGCAGTCGAGGGGTCACGTCCCCATCTTTTGGTTTCTCTTTAGAATCCAATAATCTCCAGAAGCTAGATTTTGCCGACACTCGTGTGGTTTGCTCAGAACAACAAAATTTTGATTCTTTGTGTTTCGTGACTTCGAGATGCAACACGGGCGGTATGGCAGGACCTGCCACTACTAGTGTCATTCAGCGACAGCGCCATGTGTCTTCCTCCTCAGGCGCCCAGAACGTGGACAAGACTGTAATGGAGACTTTCAGCTGCTTTGAGCGTCAGCCCAGCGTATCTGACGCTCAGATGCAGTGCCTCATGTCGGTGTCTCAAACGATGAGTGGTGGAATCGCTCTCATTCCATCAGCCAGCAACAAGCCAGCGACTGCAATACGGAGTGGTGGTGAAGCCATGGCCATTGCTCACGCGGGCATGCATGCCACTGGGTCAGCTCTTCAGCAGCCTCTTCTCGTACAGCCTCGGAGTCTGGACCCCCAGCAGCAGCAGCAGCAGCAGCCTTCACTACAGCAGCAGCATATACTTCAATCACAAGAGCAACAAAAACAGCAACATGAACAACGAGAAGAGCAGCAACGACATCAGCAACAACAGCAGCAGCATCAACAACAGCAGCATCAACAACAACAACAGCAGCAGCATCAACAACAACAACAGCAGCAGCATCAACAACAGCAGCAGCATCAACAACAACAGCAGCAGCATCAACAACAACAGCAGCAGCAGCATCAACAACAACAGCAGCATCAACATCAACAACAACAGCAGCATCAACATCAACAACAACAACAACAACAACAACAACAACAACAACAACAGCAGCAGCAGCAGCAGCAGCATCAACAACAACAACAACAACAACAACAACAGCATCAACAATTGCATCAACAACAACAGCAGCAGCAGCAGCAGCAAGTGCAACAACTAGAACAACTTCAAGAGCAACCACGACATCAAATTCTACAACAGCAGCCGCAACACCAACAGCAGCAATTTCAACAGCAGTTACAGCAACAGATTCATCAACGTGTGCAACCTCAGTTACAAATTCAGATGAGTCAGCATCGTCTATCCTCGCAAATAGATCAGCTGCAACAACAACAGCAGGAGGCACAATCAGCACCTCAACAGCTGCAGCAACAAATACAGCATAATGTGCATTCGCAACAGGTGCAGCAGCAATCTACATTGCAACAACTGCTCCATGAGCCTCAGCAACATGCAGCACTGCATCACGTGCAACACACTCAAGAGGTGCAGCAACCACAACGGATGCAATTAACACCACAAATGCAACAACAGCTGCATCAACTGCAACAGAGACAGTCCAGAAACTCTGCATTTGAACTCGACATTCAGCAGCAGAACCAATCTTTCCCGAGTGGTCTCTCTCAACAGATGTCTCTGTCTGCTAATTCCCTCATGAGCCAGCCTGCTGATCAGGAGCAGGTATTCAGAATTGCAATGCAACAGCAGTCGAAACCTATATCTGTTTCTGACCAGCAGCTGCCACAATCAATGCAGATGTCTGTTTCTGACCAGCAGCAACTGCCACAATCAATGCAGATGTCTGTTTCTGACCAGCAGCAGCTGCCACAACCAATGCAGATGTCTGTTTCTGACCAGCAGCAGCTGCCACAACCAATGCAGATGTCTGTTTCTGACCAGCAGCAGCTACCACAAGAGCTGCAGGTGTCTGTTTCTGACCAACAGCGACTATCACAACCAATGCAAGTGTCTGCCTCTGACCAACAGGTGCTGTCACAACAAATGAACGTACAGTCCAATGTTACACAATCTTCTTACTCAACCCGCATGAAAGCTGAGGGCGCCAGTGAGACTATGCCTAGCTCCCACGACCCTTCGTCGTTACTTTCATGTCACGACTCCATAATTAATGGGATACTGGACGTTCAGAGGCAGTGTGAACTGAACCTGGTTCCTGAAGGATCTGTGTCAGGCTTGAGCAGCGGTTATGGGGACATGCACCCCAGTAGCGTGGGTCAGGGGGCGACCGACATCCCTGCGCTGGAACTGGACTCCAGTGCGCAAGTTACACTCACTGACTCGCCGCCTCAGTCCTTGGCAGCCTTGAACTCGCCCTCCACTGACTTGTTTCAGTCTGCCAAGCCGTCTGTGATGGTCGGGCAAGGGGATCCTCTCTTGTCTCAAGTCAACAACTCGCTCAAAACTTGGACCACCAGCACCACCTTCGCACAGGCTCACGATGGAGCAGCCTGCATGGATACCTTGGATCTCAAAAGCATGCCCACTTCCAGGGAACATTTCGTTTTCATGTCGTCTGCGAAATGAATGACCTGCGTTTCATTCGACGTATTGCTAAGGTCTGTCACTTTTGTACGAATGTCTTCGTTTGTAACTACGGCAATATTTTATTATTAGTTGTATGATAGATACTGCGATTTTATTCTTTTATATTGTTATGTCTGTGAAAACTAATTACAACACACATTTCATTTTGAAATGGACTTGCCCAGTGCATCTCTAATGTGCTATCCTTCTCATATTTAACAATTTGGTCTGTGTGAAATTTGTCGGAATTCATTTTTTGTGTAATTTCCTGAAAATGTGTACTTTGTGTGTAGCATCGTTCGGTGCCGAGTATTTGTCTGTAAATACAGATTTTTCTTTACAGAGAATGAGCCCAAACTGCTCATGATTGACTCTACTTGTAGTTTACAAAAATTCGATGCTTCAGATCCTTGTAATGTAAATTTTTTTGGTCAATTCTTGAAACAGCTGAATCGTAAACGATGGTTAATATGAAGTCGTTAACCATTTCATTTTGTCGCATGCTCGTATTATATAGTCACGCACTCATTTTATTGCTTCACGTTTCCGTTTTATTTCAATTAGGTGCTCGTTTTATTTCTCATGTGCTCATTTAATTTCATCACGTGCTCATTTAATTTCATCACGTGCTTCTTGCATTTTGTCACGTGCCCGTTGTATTTTGTCACGTTCTCGTTTACTTCACATGTAGCTTAGTAGTTCTGTAAGGCGATAAGTTAGTTTCATCGTCATTTAGTTTAGTAAAAGTTACGGCTCGTTCTCGGATTCGTTTAGATGATCAGCACGCATATATTTAATGATTCTAATTGGGCTGCCTGTTTATTATTCAGAGCTTCATTACCGTACATTCACTAAGCTGGTTACCGTCAATTTGTTCACTCATTTTGTATACTTAATCCAGTTCAAATTCATGACTGAATTAAGCCACACTGAAACGGTGCCCTATGCATGGGAATCTAAAGACCGTGTGTTTGAAGGGGCTTTACTTCGCTTCGTAGTTCATTTTTTGTCGTATTAAGCTTTTACTCATTCGTTATTTAAGGTCTGTATTTAGCTGTTGTTACATTAGTTTTATTGATACACTCTAAGCAAACGTAGTTATTACTCACTTTTTTAGGTAGAAGATTTCAAGCTGATTGTACGAGACATACTTGTCCATGCCTTACTAAGGAACATCGAGAGGTATTTTTCATTTCATTTGAAGTTATCACAATGCCCGATATGTTTCATACTTTCTTGATGTGCTGGAATACGGCACTTGTTTTACCACTGAAATCAACATCGCAGTATTTTTCCTTTATGAAGACCGTAAAATATTCATCTCCGTAGTGCCTTAAAATCATTATTTATCGCCTCGTGAAGTTAATCATTTCATCAGTATTCTGTATAACTTTGGCTATTATCTTTAAGTATTTGCTGCACGTTTACTGGCATTTTTACACATCACGTGAGGATGTCCTGTGACAGCATCTCGTTTACAAGCTACTGGCATTTTGACGCTGAAGGTAGACGAAGGGACAATGGTTTGCACTGCTGCTGCAGATAGGTTCATCTTTTTTATATTCTTATGTTGTTTTTATCATTGAGGCACAGCAGGCAACTCGTCTGAAGCGAATAGCTGTGCTTGGTTGCCATCGCTAACGTAAGCTTGAATTAAGTTGGTGCTCAAGTTCTGCTGTGTTAGTGTACTCTGCTAGGCTAAGTATTACAAGCCACATTTTATCTGCGTCTCTTCTCATCATTGAGACAAAAATTAGTATGCCTTCGTTAATTGCAGAATTTGTGTAAGCTACCTAATTTTTAATTCGTTTGTGCTGGTAAGTTTTTCAGTTATTTTCTACCTGCTCATTTGTCTGTGTTGTATTGCTTAAAGTAATCTATAGGTTGAAGTTTAAGATATCAAATTGGTACTGCACCACAACTCAACACATCATTTTTTCCACATAAAATACACTTTGTCGTGCAGCTCAGGTTCTAGATCGAGTAAGTGTCCTCCTCGGCCATACTACGTCTTGATGTGGGACATTGCTTGGGAACGTGATGGTGTTACACAGGTTCGAATGTCTTGTAATTTTTATCATTACTGCATTTCTTTATGTGCATTCGCTTAGTCCGGGTTTTGTTTTGTCACTGTGGTGTAGTTTCAGCGTATATTAGGGTTTTTGGTTCTCAGAGGGTAGGCCGGATTCAAGGAGGGTTTTCTCATGTCTGTCGTGATTTGCCTCTCCAGAGGACAGGACGATCTCTAGAGATGACCTGAGCTACGTGTGGAATTTATTATCTCTAGCTGTGGCAGTCTGGTGCCGCTTTTAACCCTTACTTGAGAGGCTTCATATTTCGTTAGCGAGTTTTACTTCTCGAAGTCTTAACGTGCGTTTCAATTCGGCCAACTTCTACTCGAGTGTTATTGTTTTTGTTCTTGTACGTTTTGTTTTTTGGCGCTGGGTGATTTTTATTGGTCATTGCGCTGCTCTGAGCCGGCGATGGCTCGTCTCTTCAGTTAAGTACTACTAATGCTGATAATGATGATTGACATTGACAGTACGAACTAACTGCAGCGTTATGACCTGTGGTGGGTGCCTTTGTTCTAAGCGCCCAGTCTTGCACGGGCAACTCGTGCTGGTGAAAGGGATTTAGTACACTATTTTCAACCATCATGGAACTCAAGTGATCGATGCTCGCAGCATTTCTTAACGAAGAGAAAAAGGTGAGGGAAAACAATGCTTTCCTCCCCAAGTAGTGTCTCAAATCTTGGAAGACTCCGTGCTTTCATCCTGAATTAGGTATGTAGAATAATTTATGCTCGCATATATTACTCTGCATATAAGTGCCATGTTAAGCCTATTATTTAATGAACTTTTGTGGCTCCAGAAGGGCGCTCTTGGAAAATGGTCTGTAGCGTATCGTGAATACTTAAGCTTTTCTCAAGTTGTGGTAAAGGTACGCTTAGTAAGAGGGTCTGTTTCTGTTAGCATACCGTAGGTATTTGGTAGAGGTATTACAGAGTTGAATTTTGTTAGGTTTTCCTTCCACTATTAGAGCCGCTTGCATATTATGCAACCTACGTGCGAGTGTACTACTATTTACCAAAACATATTACCATTACTAAATATTGAGTGACGTTGAGAAAACCAATACAGTTTAATTTAATGAACCCTGAACTCAAGGTTATCCTCACCGGTCCTCAACTATTGTGACAAAACTGCCTGTGGAATCTGTCAAAATTTATTCTTCCGGTGTAAATTTTTTCATTTCGAGAGCTTTCTTCGTTGTTTGTCTCTATTTTCTGTGGGACTTACGCACGACCACTATTTAAATGCTTCTTTAATATGTGGACTACGATCGTCAAAATTCTGTAAGCTCAAAATCGCTCCTCTCCATTCTCGCGCATGCGCTCTTCGTCGCGTACGCATCGTAATTTTGAACTAGTCACAAGTTGCTCAGCACGATGGTGCACCTCCTCACCTTCTACATATTGTTGAACCAGTCAACCTCTCGGATGTTATCTACAAAGTTTTCGGTCGAAGGCACCTTCTTCTCTTATTTTAACGGCATTGTTCATTCATGTAGTCACACTTCTCATGAGGCATTAGTGCTCCATTTACACATGTCTCAGTTTCTGAGGGTCTTCTGAGCCTCATACGGATGCAGATGACATTGAGGCCCCCCCCATCCGAGATGGTGGCTGGCTCGAATTTTAATCTCTAAGATCCTTTCTTCGTGTCATGCTTTGTATGCTAGTGCTGACACTGGCTCTTAGCTGACACAGGCTTTTAGCTAAAAAGGTCTAGGGAAGGTTCTGAGAAACAACTGCCCTGTAAGTCTCCACTCTGCTGGGGCAGTTACTCTTCGTCTGAAAGCAAAATTTCATTATTTACTGTACGTTTGTTCATCTATACGTTTGCTTGTGCACGATGTCATTCTAAACTGTAGATTTTAATGTTTTGTCACACGTTCGTTTACGCACCATAGAATACGTGAGACTTTTTATTTATATAAAATGAGCGAATGCTCGAAAGAGAACTCTTAGTGTCCTTCTGAGCTCTTGTTCTCATTAAATTAATGCTGAAAAGCATTATTGCTAAAACACCGTACTAATGTCTACAGTAATACATAGAACACACCATTATATTCACATTAATGTGAGTGAACTTCGCTGTACACAAACGATTAAGCTACAGGGAACCCTAGAACGAGGCGTTTTTTAATTTGTGTCTAGCAGACGCTACCGTGCCATATATCCAAAACTTTTCAGGCTGATGATACGTAACGAGAAGTACGCTTGTTACTCTGTTTAACTAGCTACAGTTTTTAAATCAAATTATTAAAGTTCCTTCTACGTGAGTGCAAGTAGTTGAATTTAGATCTAGTGCAGTGTTTTTTTATGTATGACGGAGGGTGCAATGGTTCGGTCATCGTGTTCGAGCGTATCTAAAACGATCATTTGTTAACGCTTTCTACTACCCCAAACGAGCAACAGACAGAAAATGTGCATGCATATTCCGCACTAAGTTCAATTCTGACCCAAATGTTTTTAGAAAAATCAACATTATTGCTAAATATCAATTGTCAGCATACGGGCACTCAGCATGCTTAAGAGGGCGTGGTAAGTGCATAGCTTGGTTTGGTTGGCTCATGTTTGGAAGTATGGGTAGCTGTGTACTCTAGGCATATTTGCTTTTATTGAGATGTCACTATTGACTCTGTGTCCGTATCTATGTTTGCGCAAACAAATTTTGCTTGTGTTTCACTGACCGTGTTTGACGGTATCAGCATCGATAGTGTGGGCTTGAGTTTCATTTCACATGCTCAAGAATTGCTCTGTGAACTCCCCTGATTACTCATTTTGTTCACTGAACTTTTATTTCTATACTTAATTGTTCCTTAACTTATTTCAACACCATGTCAACGTTTGCCATCATCTCAGTCATGTCTCACTGAACTTGACCTTCATCTGTTGTTTGTTCAGTTAGGCGTAGTATAGATTTTATTTAGAGTGCAGAATGTTTAATTGCAAAGAGAGTTAATTGCTGTAAAGGTGGTGAGCGTTTGCATCTCCTTGTCTAGTGCCATCGGCTGCCCTCGACCATTTCTTCACCATATAAGGCAGCTCTTACCATACCAGCTGTTATCATTCTTGCCATGAAGTTCTCTGATTTATTTCTACTATAAACTACTGATGGAAAACGAGTTCTTATCTTAAACTTTCGACATATTCTCTTCAGAAAATAATTCTTTGTAGAGACTACTGTCTATAATGTTGCAATATTTGTAAAACGTTAAAAATTGAAACTTTATGGCATATTGTACTGCTTTTGCATAGTGTAGCTTTTTTACATTAGTGAGCTGATTGCAGGGAAGTGTACCTGCGTATGAGCCAATTATTGTAACTATATAAATAATTCTAATAACGTGTACGATTGTGTCAGAGTTATTTTTTTCTCTTACGAGAGCCTATTTTTGCTATGGCAAATTCTCACTGCCACATACCATAGCTCCTCCGATGTTTGTGGTTTGTTGATGAACCTCGTGGAGTAAGACGATTTTTCGTAATTCTCATCAAGGACCAACTGTTTTCAGAATAAATCTCTTTAATCTGCGTAGTGTTCCCTGCTCTACTGCTTGTTTTCTAACTACTCCGAACCCATGCATTTCCCATGTCCTGAAATAGTATTCACTTCATTTTACGTGGGTATTTTTTCGTGTTTTTTATTCTGGCTCGATGAGGGAAATATTATCCTCGCTGATGACTGAAGTGCATCAATTCATAACTTCAGTTATATAGGCGAACTGAACCGTTACTATCAATTGGGTTCGCCAAATACATTAAAGAAAACTCATTTCTACATAACACATCTCATTGAAAACATTTTCTTCCAAGCTGATAGATGAAGCTTCGCGATGGAAGCATTGCAAAAGCTAGACACCTCGTTTGAGAAACAGCTGCTACTATCGCCGCTGACTGGTGCTGTTTCAAGACATTCAATTTTCAGTGACTGATTACCCTCTATTTTGTGAACTCTTTCATCGTTTGCACATTTTACAGAAAAAACGTTTTTGCTGTAGTTGGCTGTACCAGCAGACATCTGTATCAGTTGGTGAAACTTTGTCTTCATGTCTCATCACATCGATGGCTTACAGTTTCTTTGCTTTTATAATGCACCTGACTCCCAGAACACCCTGCAGCGCTCGTGTTAGCCATGAGTTGGTTTTGTTTGTAGTTTCTTAATCATGGGATTTTCGGATTGTTTTTTTATCTCGTTGCTTGTTTATTTTGAAAGCCAATCTTTGCAGCGCTCAGACGAGGATTGTGACGCTCAATGTAAAATCAGAGTGCAGTTAGTGCCCTCAATATTAATTTCACTGATGGCATGTAAATCCAAAAACGACTTTTTTCCCTCTCTGGTTTATTAACTTCTTTTGAATAGGTTATACAAGGCGTTACGTGTCACAAGGGAGAAAATGCCAAAAACGAGTTTGAGTAATCGCCATGCAAAGTTTACAAAACGGAAATTTCCATAACATAATCAATTATGTAAATGTTATTGTATTTTTTATTTCATTTGGCAGGGTAACTGCTATGATAAAGCTCGGCTGTGAGGTTTCGGTACCGTAGAAAATGGATTTTTTTGCTGGAGACGTCTTCGTCCTTATGGCACGGGGCACGTCATATCATACCTGCATTTGGCATAAATTCATGTGCAATTTATCGTACAATTAGATCTCCAGCTTGTTAATTTATTTTTAGCTTTTTTCCAAGTAGTACGAGCTTCATAGACTTCTCTCCATTTATCATAGTAGTACGAGTTTTATAGTTTAGTTTCATCTGCTCACTAAATTAAACCTAGATCTCCCTTTACGCCCTCCACGGATTCAATCGATGCTGTCTCGAGTTACGTGCAGAAGTTTCACGAACTAGGATTTTGAACATCTGTTGTAGGTTATAGAATTTGATAGAATTTAGTCTTCTTCATTTGTTTAGTGTTGTTGCCGAATTGTCAATGCAACGAACTCTGGCTCAAACGCAATTGATCCTGTTTCAGTATTTATTTTTTTCGTCTTTCCTCAACGTGAGATCATTATTGTATCCATCACTTTTATCGACTGCTTACGTTCTTGTCTCACACTGTCGGAATGATCATGAAATGCCCTGTTATTTCCCTTGAATCTTATACACAAGATCCAGCTGCTGAGTACAAGAGCGTGTCTTCCGAACTGGTCGTGTAACTAAAGAGACATTCGTAGTTTCAAACCTCTAAATGAGCTTTGCCACTGAGGGCATAGGATCTCTATTGACCATTACATCACGGGATAATAATATTATTAATGATAATAGTACGGCAAAGCAGTTAGCTTTTTCTTCATTTAGTTAGAGTATACATATTTCTCTTCGTTATGGCATTTTGTATCGTTGCCGACGGTTTTTGAAGACTGTATTTTGTAGCGGTTAGCAATCCGTCAGTGTGAAGGTCGTTCCTCAATTGCGTTAAAAGAGGCTGAGCGTAGAACCACCGAACTCTTGACGGCGAGCCTTCATGAACAGCTCGACCTCGACAAAGCTCTGCGCAAGTGAAGATTTTCATGTTCGTTGTTAGTTGTGTAAGACAAGCTTCAGTTCACTGTTCGAGCTTATTCTTGAATGCCATGAAGTTTATGGAAAGTTTCAGAGTTTTATAAGAAAGAATGTACTTGTATTACAACAAGGAGCTAATTTTCTAAAAACGCTTGAGAGCATTACAAATTTCGTTCTAGGAATTTGTAATTTGGTTATTTCGTCGAACTTGTATTAGCAAGGGTCATTTTTTCTCTTTCTTTGTGTTTTAAGACCTAGAATAGTTTGCATTTTGGCACAAAATATTGTTAGTAGTTACACTGAACGCCATGATGTCACAATTATTAACCATAGTTGTAAAACTTGCATTCTATCAGCTTCGGGGCGAGCAGGCATCCTATTGGATGTTTTATAAGAGAGGTTTTTATCTCTTATCGCCTGTACAGTAGTGAGCCTCAGCAAAACTATGTAATTTTCTGTTTCAAGAAAAGTACATGAAAGGTAAATGTATCGAGTAATAGGGGTATCTGACACATTGTCTTGAAAATTCAGTGTTCCTGGTGAGTCAGTGTCAAAGCTGATGTGTAGATGTGCAGGAAATAGGTTAGTTTATAAATTTCAATGTTCAAAGATGTATTTTTGACGAATTCCCTTGGTCACTGCGTTACCGCCAACCATTTGTGCTTAGCGTGGTGCGAGTAGTTGGAACATCCGTGTATTCTTTCTCGTCTCCATGCTTTCTGTCCTGCTATCCTCCATCGAGATGTACGCTGAACGTGACGATTGTCGAGTGTATCATAGACGTTTCACGCTCTTCTGGTTGGAAGATCTGTACGGACAGTATATCTTTGTCCGAGTACGTCTGGAAAATTGCGTTGCTTCGGAATGTCCCTAATGCTGTTTATCGTAGAAATAGCGACGTTGGCTAGCTAATTACAGGACTTTGTCTTGAGTTTAATCGTGTGGTCAAGTACAGGTATTTTTTGTAGGAAATCCTGCCTATCGTGTAACTGAACTTCTACTCGAGTGACTCTGAAACTTTATACTGTATTCTCAGTTCGTCGTGTCTGAGATGTTCACTGCCACTGCTGAAACACTCGTGGAGAGGTAGGATGGAAAACTCTATGTAATTACTTCCTATGAGGAGACCCAACCTTGTAGGTAGGTTACATGTCTTAGTAGGGAAGCATTCATACCTTTCTGCTCTCTTCTGTTAATCTCTTTGAAATGGTGGACAAATCACTTATGCGGACTCTGCGTTTGTGTCGTGCAGTGTTTATAGTGTCTTTTTCTCAGCAGAACACTTTGAAACTTTCACGACGCCTCTGTTGAAGTGACCTAATACGGTTGTGGTGTGCAGCCCTTGCCAAACCTAATCTTTTTTATGTTCAATATTATTTTTTTACGCCATCCGTAAATTTTCCCTTCGCTTAAGCCTCTGCATAAAAAACTTTTTGGCTTGATATTGTGTATTATTTTGTGCAATATTATGTTTATTTTAGTTGCTTCTAGCATGGGGAAGTGGGGAAAGCGGAATAAATAGCTGAACATTACATTGACTTGGTTTTAGTTCAGCTTTGTTGTCCGTATGATCTCTGCAGGTTTATTACAAGAAGTTTCATGGTCAGGTGTTCAATTTTCTCCTTACCGAATGGCTTCAGTTTCTTTACGAGTTCGTTGCTAGCGCTAAGGAAAGGTGCATGATTAATGTTCAGCTTCTACAGATCCGAAGATTGGGCAATAATATTTTTGGATGCAGTGTAAATTGTTTTGCTAATACTCTAATTATAAATTGATTTATTTCAATGTTGAGTTTCGGTGCAATTAAAAGTAAATTTTCTTACTTTATAACGAGCTTTCTGTGGATAACAATGTAAAACTCTGCAAGGAGTGCAATTTTTCGCATGTTCGCGATCATAAGTGGACATTTGTGAAACCTTATTGAGTCTTGCACTCAAGTTACGTATATGTAGTCTGTACTAACGGATTTGCCTGTGATCCGGCAATACAAACACGCCCGTACAATTATGGTCTGTGGTTTTATTATACTATCAAAAATTTCTAATGTTATACTTCACATGTATTTTAATAAAGTTCGTTGTAATTAGATTATCTTATGTGAATGACAGATAAAAAGTATATTCGGGAGAAGGGGAGTGAATTTTTATTTAACCAGCAATTTTTTTCACCGCTTGATGGTACCTCATTACTCTTGGATCTCGTATGCCTCCTCGTGTTGGTCATGTTACGTACGAATGAGCGTTGATGTTCAGGCCAGCGAGTGGCAAGTTAACCCTTTCGGTACCATGATGCAAATATCAGAACCTTTTTCAATATATTTAACATCAAATTTAAAAAAAGATGCTTTGTGATGTTTTACGGTCACTGCATTGTCCTGATCAAACTGTAGCTTGCACTGCCCTACCAGCGTTTGCACAGACACACGTGTTGCTCTGCATCTTAATAGGCGAAAAATGACTGCGGCTACCAGAGATGCCGTCAGTACCGAAAGGGTTAAACTGCCGACTTCCGGAGACTTGACTTTATCTAATACAAGGTGCTGCAACGTAACTTCCTTGTTTAAAAGCGCTCTGCTTTAAAAAAAAGGAAGTTATGCTGCCGCACTCCGTAAACACGTGTTCCGGTGCTTCTCGTAAGACATCCGTCAATGAATCTTGTGGTTTTGCTGCTTGAAAGGAGGGAAGCATATTTCTGAGTCGCTCTTGAGCGTATCTTTGGGACTTAACGCTCCTCGTCTTGTATGTAGGATTGCAGACCATGTTGGAAAAGTGTGTTCCCATGTTACTTGCTCTCATCATTTTAACTTCTGAAATTGGCACTCAAAAGTAATACTTGTAGCTATTTGTTGCAGAATCAGCGCACAAATGCTAAAAGCTTTTATGTTTATAGTTCTATAGTTTGGTCTGCGTCATTTCTCTTTTTTTACTAGCCTTTTTTTAATAGAAGAGGAGGCCGGCGTCTCCGCGATCATTCTGCACGAGTGTCTGATACTTCATCTATCTACCCCACTCTTCAATTTCTCGTCTTGTTTAAATGCTTCCTGCAACTTTTGAAATATATTTCGGTGATATTGTGATTCTCCTTTAAATAGCTGCAACGGCGATATGAGCAATTATAACTTTCGGACTGTTTCTATGATTACTCAGGGGACTACCGAATTTCTTCCAGGTAAAAATATGGCAGTAGCACCTGCATAAGTTAGTGTCTTGACAGTACGTACAATTCCTCCGAGAATTTTTCACCTTTTTTGAGTTGCGAGCTTACGTGTCTTATCAAAGCATTTCGGGTAGAGCACCATCGCGTATGTCCTTATAATGTTTTATAGCAAATTTCAACCCAAAATCCTGTTCTATTTTCAAGTTGGCAGGAGTCGAAACCAATAGCACCATTTCGTTTTCACTTATTGTTTAAATTGTCTCGAAGTTGGCACAGGGACCAGGTTCTTTGACAAGAAGTTGACTCGGAGTTTCAAAACGGTGGATAGAAAATCATATTTTTGGAATGCATGCATTTCCCCCACCCTCTTCCTCATAGGCAGAGTTGTGGTCAGCGAACTGGGTTATGTTGAAATGAATCTTTAATTGGAAATTTGAGTACTGTGTCCCGTTGCACTTTTCGCAGGGAAGAAAGGAACTTTGTAACTGATTTTTTGGCTTATTCGTGATTTGAGGTTCTGAACGGCAGTCGTGGACACTCCCTTTGCGCAGTCGTGGTGTATCTTGTTGCAACTGCTAGAAGCTTAGTGTATTCTATTAATGGACCTACTCTGTGAATTCTCTTTCGAAACAAAGAAACAGTACTAGTATATTTTCCCCTGAACGTCTCAAAGCTGCTTCTATTCACTCCTTTTTTTCCATGACATCGAAAAGCTGTAGTAGAAGTTAGAAACTTAGTATCTCATACAGATATAGTTTCGTTTTCAAAAATTGTATTAAACGCCTGCTCATGGATGAATTTAAAGACCAAATGCAGTCATGATATAATTATGACAAATCTCAAAGCGGCTACTTGGGCCTAGAATCAGTATTTCCTGTCGAGGTCTCTTAGTGTTGAGAACCACACTTTTTCCTGAAGGCACAATGGACTAAAGTTCTAAGGAAAACAGAGTTATCTAAACCCCGACAATCGACGTTTCATCCACGAACCTGCCCCTACACCCATGTTTACAGAGATGGTAGTCGAGAGTTCACGAAGTGGATTACCTCAACGAAGGACGTATTTCTGAAAAAGCTACGCTCATAATTCTATTGCACTGTCATGATTAATTTTTGGTGTGTCATACTGCATCTCAATATATACGGCAAAATTTCTTCCAGAGTTATTATCCTTTGGATTCCTTGGTGGTTTCTTACTCCTTCAGACGGTTACTCAGAGCATGTCAAGAAAAAAGATGTTCATTCGTCTGTCCTTAGATAAAAGATATATAGGGATCTTTCTAATATCACTCTCCAGTCTCAACCCTCAGACATCTCTTACCTCTGAGCAGGCATTGAATATCTCTTTTACTCGGAGTGAGCGCCTGAGGGAGTAAAGGACCATCGAGAAACCCAATAGGAGAAAAGGCAATTAAAGGCAGAATGAGTTTAATTCTTTATACTTGGGCGTTTGAATATTATATTAGTTGTTGCTTCTTTCTTCGATGCGTACGTCGTGCCTGCAGGGCGCTGGGACGTATACAGTTGGAGCACGTACACTTTTTGTTAGTACTATGCATAGAATACCTACCACTTAAGGATTTTATGATAAGGTATCTTTAAAAACCAATGCTGTTACATTTCTTATGTACCAATTTTATTGGAAATATACGTTCTTGTTTGTTGTTTGTTTGTAATGCGTGGGTTGTTTGAGCTCCAATCCTGTCCGCAGATAGGATGGTTGATTTCTGCTTCGTTCTCTCTGCTGTTGACTGTAGGTTTTCTTCAAGTGATGAGAGTTTTTGGTGGAGATGTTGACTTTGAAAGTGCAGCCATCGTGGTCGAGTGGTCTACGGCTTGTGTTGTGTATCAGATCTCTGCTTCGTGCGGAAAGACTGCGGGTTCGAACCCGGCCGTGAACATGAGATGTTTCTCGTTGCTTCTTCGTGCCGTGAGCTTGCACATATTGGTAAGGCTTACTGGGTAAGCAGTCATGGCCCATGGACACGCCCATCAAACCTCCCGGGATCATGGAGCTTCATCATCACCCCTACTCTAAGAATGTTAACCGTAAGGATTTGGAAAACCAATGTACTAAATGTCTATGTACTGTGTACTCGATTGCAAATAAAGATTGTTTGTTTGTTTTTTGTTTTGGTAGAGAATCCGTGACGCAGAGCGTTGCAGCTTCGTTCTATAGGGCGGTTGGCTAGGCTCTGCTGCCTGAGCGTGACCGCTCATTGGTCGATGAAAGCTAGCCTCGTTGCGGTATTCGTTTGTAGTGGAGCCATGCGATGCACTACAGATATTCAAGGTTAGCTTGGTAGCAAAAAAAGTCAGGGTTGGAACACGAGGGCACTATAAGGGCTCGTAGGACCGTGTGCGATGGTTTAAAAGTTGAAGAAATAGTTTAAGACTGTCAGCCAATCTGGTCCCTGCGTTGCGAGTCGAGAAAATTCGAGGGCTGCTTGGGGATTCGAACCCTTGAAACCTGGGACCTGGCAGCTCAGCCACATTTCGTTTAACTACTTGGCTTCAGTGAAATCTCTTTGGTATAAATCCTATCAGTAAACTTCATATATTTTGGTAATTCTCTTTGAAAATATGAATATCTAACTAGCATTAAGTTGAGTAAGTCAATGTGATAACATTAAGTTTTTGCAATGAATTATCTCATAGCATTGATTTGTATTTGACTCTGCTGAGTGAAAATGTTATTACACTCAAGAAACTAAAGACTGTAACCTATGATATTGCTTGGTTTAATTCTGCATCCAATACTAGCTTGACACTTGAAAACCCATTTGGTTGGAACTAATGTTTCCTAGCTTATTATATTGACTTGTATTGTAATAATTATAAAAGATAAAATTTGCCCACAATTTCTAATAAGAAACTACAAAAATATGCTTTAGAAAGATTCAAATTAGGACTGTTAAGTTAAGTAAATTTTTTCTACTCCTATATACAGTTCATTTATTGGATCCGTGTGTTCAAAGTGTATAGAGGATAAAATTCTCCACAAAAATTAGCCCCTCTGCTTATTTGGGTGACAGATGAATTTTATATGTTCTATAGTAAATAAATGAAAATCTATAATTATAGATGGGTTTTGATACATTCTTTCATGATCATAAAATCGTTTTTGCTGTTAGCTGGAATGAGCAATTGCAAGATGAAGAAGAGCTTGATTCTCTTTAAGAATCTATTGATCCCATCAGCTGACATCACATGACTGCTGTGGCTTGCGTCGCTCGGTGGTGTGTGGTTGAAGCTGTGTTTGTTGTCAGGTGTATTATTAGTTCAGCATCACAGCCGATTTCATTTGTAGAAGTTTTGTCTAAACTGATTTATTAGTATTAATGTAAGTTATTCTTTAAATTGGTTTTCAGTTGTTAATTGCTTTATAAAAATAAGGCGATAAAGTGTATAGTTTAGGATAAAATTATCCAGAACGATGCCTTCTGAAAAATCAGCTGATTCATGTAGAAGTTGAATACGTCGAGTTACATCACTTTAACAATAAAAAATACGTCGAGTTACATCACTTTAACAATTTATTAGCTAACATGAAGGCCATTTTAATGGAGAATGGTAAAATTACTGTGTTGGTGCTCATTTTCAGGGAATTGGTTGTCGTCCTAGTTAAACACTAAAATTTATCTGTGAAACTAATTCATTGAAAATAACCATCACCACGTGCTACATTATTAAAGAATTACCTGAATGAATGTAAAAAAGTTTCTTAAGTAAGGTTATTCATATAATCCATTGTAACATATCTTGTGAAGTACATAGACTAGGACTTGAGGGCCAGCTGTGGCTGGGGCTTTTGTTATGGCCTTTAATAACCTTTTCGGTTATTAAAGTCTTGAACTAGTTGCCACCATTATTTTATCTCAGATATAAATGCAGAGCAATTGGACTATGTTCAGACCTGTTGGCATCATAGTATAAACTACGGTACTATTAATGCAAATAATTAGTTTTTCAAATTGTATCCAAAGGGTTAATTCCCTTTAAAACACACAAAACAGGGTGTAACCCCATGTTTTTGTGCTTGTATGCAGGGTTGTTTTAAATAAGGTATGAAGGGCCACCCTTATTTATTCTGTGCAAAAGAACCAATATAGTAAGCTTAGTGAGTTAAAAAGGAAATGTGTCATTTTGTATGTAAAATTTTTATTAATACAGCTCCCACTGTTCTCATTTGAGAACAGGCAATAAATGCTTAATTAGCCTAACACCAAAGTTATTTTTCCACTGAATGAAACATTGCATAAATTTCCCCGTATATCTACACCTTTTTTATTTCCACTTTAGAATGAAACATTTAGAATATAGGGTGAAAGTGAAGGATTTTTAATGGACTTGACCTACTATACATAGTATGATGGGAGCTAATGGGTTAATCAAGACCTGCCTGATTTGCTATCACCCAATTTGCTTGTGCCTGATTTGCTCTCAACTGATTTGCTTTGGCAATATTTAGTACAACCTGAATTGATCTTACCTTCCTTGAACCAATTTTTTTAAACCAAGTTGGATTACCATTCATGTTTGATAAAGCAACTTTCTAGCATGTTTTTTTTTGAGTGAATCTCTGAGTATAATTTCCTTTGTTGAGCATAATTCTTTCTGGCTTGAAGCTATCATGTGCTGCTTAGTTATGCAGGTAGAAATGCAAAGCTTTAGCAGAATAGCAGGAAGAAAAATTAGCTTTGGATTTTAAGAGAATTTGTAAGAAAAATAATTAACTGTAATTGGATAGTTTGAGAAAAATGAAACAAATCAAGAATGCCATGCAGAATAAGAAAGTAGTTAAAATATAACTGGTGTATCATTAAGAAAATTACCAAGTATTTTAAAAGAAATTGTTTGAAAAGAAAAATGGCTCTTCCAAGTGTTACACTAATCAAGTATTGGGAATGTAGCTTTGTTTCAGGCAAATTCCATCCATGCTTGTTGCTTACTACCATCTGATAAGTGGAACTTGATACTGCAAGTAGACCAAGTTCTATGAATTCTATTTTCCTATGAATTTCAGCCTCCAGTATTAGAAGAACATCTGTCAATTTGTTGCCCAGGATGCAACAGGCTATAAGGGAAGTGAATAAACACTTCTGAAATATTCAATATAAAAAAATCTATTTTTGCAGTTTTGTATTGGCTATGATTTGAGAATTTCAATCAGTGAAACTTGCCTTAAGTCTGGACAAAATCTTCAAGGTATTTACATTTTCTTTACAGTGAAGATTATGAGAGGAGCATTTTTTTTGTGTTGTCAGTGTATTTGTTGATCTATCAAGGTCTAAATATATGGTTACAAACAAAATACAGGAAAGAAATACTGCTAAAAGCTGATAACTATTTTATATGTAAACAAAACAGCATTTTAAAACTAGTGTCTAAGTGGAAAGTGAGAGTCTCTGTCCTAACTAATAATTTTTGATGGTGGTTAAAAAAGACAATATATTAATTCTCATCAATTTTTTCAAGTTTTAGTCTAGTTTGGTCATCATTAGAACTATAATCTACAGTAGAAGTCTTTTTAACTGGTACTAATGGGAATTTACAGTTGCTGGTTAATATTACCCAAGTAACCACAAACAAAATTCATTGACTTGCTAGACATAAAAGGAAAATATCAATTGCTTAAAGCAGTTAAAGAAGAAAAAAACAATGAATAAATAAATAAAACATGGCCAGTGAGTGCCAGTTTCAAGGAATTCTACTGTATATGGCACAGTTTTGACTCATTAATAGTCTGTCATATTCATTCCTAAATGACTTCCAAATTTAGGAAAAACATACATTTGTAATTATTTTTATCTTTTAGTTTTTTTAGCCTGCCATTGCTGAAAATAGATTTGCCTCATTTAACTTCTTACAACATGAACATGACCTTATTTCTAATAATCTGCATTTTATATTACAATGTTGTCATATTGTTTAGACCATCATGACTTTGAATTATTACTAGGTCTTATTACAATGCTTATGTTGTTTAGACCATCATGACTTTGAATTATTACTAGGTCTTATTACAATGCTTATCATGTTGTTCAGACCATCATAACTTTGAATTGCCATATTACAATGCTCGTCATGTTGTTTAGACCATCATGACTTAATTGGTGGGTATAATTAAAATTTTCTTCAATACTGAGTGTCGATCTGGAAAAGCTAATGATTAATCTTTTTGTAATTGATTCCAATAAATTCAGTGTAGGAAACACAGGACTAATACTCAATGACTTGTATATTATTCATGTTACTGCTTAAGTAGTTTATATAAATTTTTGTGTAATTTAAACTAATGGATTGTAGGCCTCTAAATATATATATGAGCTTATTTTAAATTGTTATTATCTAGTATTCAATTATTAAAATAAAATTCCAATCCTGACTGATATGTAGACCTTGCACAGAAGTTTTAATAGAAAGGAAAGACAAACAATGTAGTTATGGAAAGTTGGCATTGTCTGCCATGTCCTTCCTCAATTTATTTTTTGGTATTCTTTGCTTGGAACTGTTCAAACTTGTTGTAATGTATACTCTTGGCTTAAGAACATGCCATCTTAAAAACTGTTCCTGTCCATAATTTTTAAAAACCTCCATTTTCAATGACAACTTCTCATCTGAATGCTTGTAACTGATGGTATGTACATACATGCTTGGCACTTCTTTCAAGCTAGACTTCTTTGAGTAAGTGTCCTGGCTTGTTGAAAACTTTTTGTCAGGGTTTCACTTTAACACTTCGACTGAGACTCCCAAATTAGTGTGTACATATAACACTGTCCCTGTACCACATGTGGCACATGTCGCAGTCAAAATGTTAAATTCGTGATAGACTTGCACTCATTGCATTTCTTTTATGCAGTAATTAGGTCTGTGAAAAAAATTGTCAATATTTCAAATTTGATTCAAATTGAGTGTACATATAGTAACTACAGAAATGCTCAACTACTGCCCTTACATTATTACTGAGTTCCTCTTACAGGGAATACAGACTCAACATCTCAATAATTGGTGTGATTGGGCTATATCTAAACTGCTATGCAAGTTTGATCATTTGTCATTTTTTCTTTTGTTGTGCAATTATACTTGAATGTAACATATCCTAAATGATTGAATTAAATTTTTGAAAATTATTAGTATATGGGTTCTGTGCCTTGCTGTTCGTCAGTCGAAAATTTGTTCGCTATCCTGGACAAATTTTTAGCAATCTTGTTGGTCGTTATCCTAGGTGTTTGTTAACCAAGGTTCTACTGTATTTCCACTGGCATGGTTGCTTATTCCTAGCAGAAGGAGATTTAAAAGTCTGGTGGAACAATATTGTCTTTCTTAAGAAAGTGGTCAGATTTTCTGATTTTTTTTTGTCATGTACTCAATTTTTTTTAAGATAGTTACTATGTTGTGAAAAATAAGCTACATAGATGATGCTCACTCCATACATTGCAGTGGGGCTGGCACATTAAAGTGTGTACTAAATATTGACTGTTTCGTTTTCTTTGCAGTTAGTCATGCCTTCGCAGGGAACGTTTGATCAGGTTGCTGCAGTCACTCGAGATTATGTAGCACAGCCTCATTTGTGCTACAAAACTGTGACAGGTGTCAATGGTCCACTTGTCATCCTTGATGATGTCAAGTTCCCAAAGTTTGCCGAGATTGTGAACTTGCATCTTGCTGATGGAACGGAACGCAAAGGACAGGTTCTTGAAGTCAGTGGCTCCAAGGCTGTTGTGCAGGTCAGTTGTTCTCATTTAATTCTTTTTCTGATATTAAGTAGTTGTTCTCAGGGGGAAATTACTTTTACTGTAGATGTTTTCCTATCAAGTGTCCAAATTTCTAAATGATTAGTGAATATTTGTTAATTTTTAGTAGAGAAAGTGCAAAGAAAAATTTTCGTTTCCAAAAAGTGCAGGGTATCCACATAAGTATGTCCTGGATTTGAAGCTTATCTAAATGTAAGTTTATTGTTACTATCTTTCACAGTCAGTAGCTTAAGGCACAAGGTTTCATTTAGTTTTATATGGTATAGATTTACATTAAAAACACTCAGCCATGCACCTCTGTGGTTCCTCTGCAAACATCCATGTAATAATTGTTGTTCAGTTAAGACTTTTTGAAGTATTTATTCAGTAAACATGCAAATTGATGTGAATAGTACTTAGCTAGGTACTTAGATATCCAGCTATTTAATGAAAAGAACTAGAAATATGCAGGAATCGGAATCATTGAAAATTTTGGTATCGTCCCATCGCTATTTTTGCCATTTTGTGTTGAGATCAATTATTTGTTTTCCCTATCGCAATGTTAATACGATTGAATCTACTTACTTTGCAGGTGTTTGAGGGCACATCAGGCATTGATGCCAAACACACTGTGTGTGAGTTTACTGGTGATATCATGAGGACTGCTGTGTCGGAGGACATGCTGGGACGAGTCTTCAATGGCTCTGGCAAACCCATCGACAACGGCCCAGCCGTGCTTGCCGAGGATTTCCTTGATATCCAGGGTACATCCACAAAATTCCCTTTTACAATGATTTTTTTCAGAAATGCAGTTACATAGGACAAAAAGACACCATTCTGAATGCTGTGAGAGCCTGCAAGTTGGACTAGTGAAGAAGTTTTGCAAGCCCTAGTATGCAAGGGTGTCAACATGCTGTAAAATGAGACCTGTCTTGTCCTCCAAATCTAGTATACAGTGGTGATGATTTGATCCACATGGGCTGCTGAGCAAAGCGTACATAGATGATAATCATGAGAAAGGCTACACATTGAACTAGAGTCATTCTGAGTGTCATAAAAAATTCCCAGAAAAGTTTTGAGATGCGATAGTTTCTGGGCAGTTTTTGCGAGTTGCGTTTCTAGCTTGCACTGGGATGAAGACATCCATGAAGTATGATGGTTGGTGTTGTTTAGTGAGATTCTCTCTTTTGTGTTCATGTATTTCAAATTTGTAGAAGAGCAAGATGAAGTTAAGTATTGTAGAGAGAAACATGCTTATTAACTTTTATTTCCGCTATGTAGGTAGACAGAAGCTTTTTAAATGCAATATAAATTACTGAAGTCTTGAGCTGTTGTGCTCGGTACTTGTGTTGTTGGACGTTCAGAAATTTAATTTCGTTGTGCATTTTGACTAGATAGATTTCAGTGCCATTTTTAGCATTACTGAATATGAGTCTGTGTTAATATTTGCCTCTATTTTTCAAGTAGTGCAAGTGGTGTCGGGGCCTGCAACGAACAGACGCACTGTTTGGATGCGAGGGCTAGGATTTTTTGCAGTGTAGTAGACGTTGTGGTGAGCATCTTCTTGGAGATGGTGTGCTCAGGGAACGGAATTGGGCTGGTTTGGTTACCATCTTGATTTTTATTACGGTGATTTTCAGATGTTCTCAGAGTTAGATAAGACAGATTCAGCTACACATGTACTGTAATTCTGTAACTTCTGTTTAGTTTTGTAGTTATCAAGGTGCATATTTTTTCTCTTTCACACGTTTTCATAGAAATGCTTGGCTTATCATTGCGGTTACCTCCTGGAAAATAATCACTGCATTTTATTCTTATTTTCTTGTGTTATTCTCAGTAAGACACGATTTTTACAGTTTTGAAACTTGAAATGAGTGCTTCCTAGTTTATTAGTAAACGAGTCTTATCTAGAGGGACTGAAACAGTGTTGTATAAGTAAAGTATTTGTGTAGGCTGGCTCAATTTTGTATTTTTATTGGTTTTGAGTAGTGTAATTATATCACTTTCGATTCGTAATTCATTTATGAATTTATAATACTTGATTAATGGAAAGAATGCTTGTTAAAGTTACAGGAATATAGCATAACTTCTGGAAAGTTCACCGCAACAGCTTGTACTTTGGTTATTTTGTTTGTACAAGGTTATTAGAAGATTTAGTCTTAATTATTTTTGAGGGTAGACTTTGTATAAAAAGTACGTATTATTAGGGTATTATTTAGAAGGATTAATAACGGTTAATAGAAGGGTTAACAATGGTTAATCCTTCTATATAGGGATGAACGAACGACTTGTCATTATTGGCTCAAGTGTATAAATTATTTCCTAAGGGACAAATGATCTTATATATTGGTGATTCTCGTGGTGACTGCGCAGGTCAGCCCATTAACCCTTGGGCCCGCACCTATCCTCAGGAGATGATCCAGACTGGCATCTCCTCCATTGACGTTATGAACTCCATTGCTAGGTGAGCCTAACTTTCCTACACGCTTTGCTGCAACTCGTATGCATTTCCACACGCTTTGCTGCAACTCGTATGCATTTCCACATGCTTTGCTGCAACTCGTATGCATTTCCACACGCTTTGCCGCAACTCGTATGCATTTCCACACGCTTTGCTGCAACTCGCATGCATTTCCACACGCTTTGCTGCAACTCGCATGCATTTCCACACGCTTTGCTGCAACTTGTATGCATTTCCACACGCTTTGCTGCAACTTGTATGCATTTCCACACGCTTTGCCGCAACTTGTATGCATTTCCACACGCTTTGCCGCAACTCGTATGCATTTCCACACGCTTTGCTGCAACTCGTATGCATTTCCACATGCTTTGCTGCAACTCGTATGCATTTCCACACGCTTTGCCGCAACTCGTATG
>VCRD01000583.1:204904-229494 GCA_006783055.1 Trinorchestia longiramus
TTTGCTGCAACTCGCACGCATTTCCATACGCCTTGCTGCAACTCGTAAACATTCTCACACGCTTTGCAACTTGTATACATTCCCACATGCCTTGCTGCAACTCGTACATTACCACCAGCCTTACATTTTTCGTACATTCCCTTACTTATTGCTACAATTTCTATACATTCCCACTCATTATGCTGCAACTTTCAATCATTCCTCCTAAAATACTGTATCTTAAAAGCAGTAATGTGACTTTAGTTTTCGTCAATATGAAATTCTAGTGGAAAAATTGCAACAGTACCTCATGCATTTGGGGTTGGAGGTTGGGACAAGTATAAGAAATTTTAATAGTGGCAATCCCTGTACAATAAATTTTTAATAAGGCAAAATAAAGAAACGTTAGAAGAACTTCATTCAATTTACTTTTTAACTTATAACAGTAAGTTTTGAACTTAAAATGTTTTAATCCAGAGGTTAAGTGGAGTTTTATTTTATTATGCGAATGAGACCATTCGTAGGTAATACAAAATTGCGGTTAGATGCTCTGAGCGCCAGCAGACTTCGCTGCGCGTCGGGTCTCAGAATTATAATTGACCACAACCGTGGAGCATCTACCATCTACTCCACCGCTTCAGTGCAGCACAACTGAAACAGGTGCGGGCAACTCTCCTCCTGAAGAAAGGCAATGAGACGCTGGTGGAGAATTGGCAGCAGCGAGGAGGAGAAGTCTGTTTAAACACGGTGCAAGGTAACAAGCTTCTGGCCGGTGGTGTCAGGATCAGGGCACAAACGATACTGGAAATGCAAACCAAAATAAAAACTAGCATCGTATGTAAATTACACCGTTTTACATTAAAGGCAATTTGCATCCCAATTCAATTTCAGCAAAACTAGAGAAATGTGACTACACGCAGCTCACCTAAGCTTAATTGACAAAGCATAGTGGGTGCAAATGTCACTTTTAGAGGATAATCAAGAATTTAGAAACTCTACAGAAGAGGAGGGTAAAGGAGTTAGGCTCACCAAAAGGACAGAAAGGAAAGGTAAAAGTTCGTCTGCTCAGGAAAAATCAGAAATAAAGGAAACCTTATTCTCCATTCTCACTACGCTGGACCCCGAAACAAACTAATTAATTAAGCACCCTAAACGGAGGATGTCCCGAACGTTCTATGGTGAGCCAACAGAAGTATTTAACCCAGTTAGATAAATAATAATTCAAGGGAATTACTTACAAAGACGCATTCGCACACACTCGGGGATACACGAAATCAGACTCTAGGAAGAAGGAACCTCAGTGACCACCGGACATCAGTCTCCACGTCGCGCAAACATGCTTCGATGTAGCCGTCGTCACCCTTGCGTATTGGACAGTCTTGGACTTCCGTCAGAGCTCCGTAACGGAGCTGCCTCTCTCTTCCAAGCGTTAGCGTATCTCTCGAACTCTATGCACTGCCTACAGAAGCAGGGCTTTAAACAAACGAAGACGCAACTGCGCCTTAATTAAAGTTAATTTCTTACAAAATAACATTTTTCTGCTCAAGCAAACTTACTTTTGTGATCTTGTTGTAAACAGCTGGTGTATAATGTATGGAATAATTTCTGTTATGGCTGCACGGAGGGTTTTTTTATGTATCCACTGGTCTGCCTTATTATTATTCCATTCTAAGGCTAATGGCAGAAAATTCAATTGCTTGTGTGTGTATGTTATTGTATTTTCATGTCTGAATGTCAAGTTCCCTCTCTTCTTTCTACCAACGTTGTTCTCTTTTATGATGCGAATACAACCGCCAGAATATATGTAGGTTAACCGTATTTCCATTTGGTACCATGTGCAGAGGTCAGAAGATCCCGATCTTCTCAGCAGCAGGTTTGCCCCACAATGAGATTGCAGCGCAGATCTGTCGTCAGGCAGGTCTCGTGAATGCTGCTCAAGCTACCAAGGGCAGCGTCATCGATGATCACCAGGACAACTTCGCTATCGTCTTCGCTGCCATGGGCGTCAACATGGAGGCCGCTAGGTTCTTCAAGCAGGTGCGTTTTGTTGCATGTTATTGTCATCAAACTTAATGGTCATTTTTGTTGAATTCGCCTGCTAGTGTATTTTGTGGCTCTCATGAAATACTGACTTGGAATTAGAAATAGTGTCATCGCAGTTTCTTATGTTTTGCTTACATTCATGTACCATTCGTACAATGTTCAGAAGTAAAATATTCTTACGTAAGGAAATAGGCATACGTAAGAGTTAAGAGAACTTCTACAACGGCTTTAGTTGTACTAGTAACATCTTATTACTGTTTCTGCAGCTAGACACAGGCCTGATTGTTATTGTTTTACCGCCTTTTAAATAGAAGAGAAATGTCACTGCCGAAATTTCTGCCCAAAATGTTTTTGTGATCTTGTCGTTTTGTTATTTGTTTGAGTCGATGTATTATCTTTAAGCTTTATCGCCACTTTTGACCAGATTTAGTCGAAACTAAAAAATAGGATTTTAGATTGGACTAAATCTGGCGAAAAGTGGCCAGGTGGAATATTCCTTCTGCTACCAAAAAAATTATCTTAATTTCATACGGATATTTCTAGCTTATCATAGAAAAATTCTTACTGAAATAAGCGCTTAATTACTTCCTTGATTACTGTTTGTATAGTTGGCTCTAGAGATCGTATAATATTTTAGTCAATACCGCCTGTCGCTGTGTACGTCTCAAACTTCTAGGAATCTTAACACATTGACTGCAACTCCCAAATTAGTTTGTATGTATAACAAAGGTCCCGTGTACCATATATGGCGCACGATGCGGTTAAAGTGTTAACCTTCTAACGACCAATTTGTTTCCTGACTAAACGAAATATTGCTTAAATTATTACTCTTACCGCTGATCGTCACTCGTTTTCAATGTAATTTAACTGATTATAGGATAAAACATTTTGAGTCTAGGACTAAAGTAACTGATTCCTGATGTTCTTCAGGCAGGCTAGTGGTTCTTATAGGGTTGATACTGAGCGTATTAATGATTCACGTGCACTTGTAGGACTTCGAGGAGAACGGCTCTATGGAGAATGTGTGCCTGTTCTTGAACCTGGCAAACGACCCGACCATTGAGCGCATCATCACCCCGCGTCTTGCTCTCACCACCGCTGAGTATCTTGCCTACCAGTGCGAGAAGCACGTCCTCATCATCCTGACTGACATGAGCTCGTACGCTGAGGCTCTGCGTGAGGTAAGCTTGATCCTAGATTCTATTACAACTTTCTCGTAAGTTAAGCTCATCTCATATAACTGATATCTCTTCTGGAAACACTATATATGTATATGTGAGGTGAGGTGTACTAACTTCATTGCAAGTTCAACTAATATCTCTTTTGGTTAGGATATGCATGTAAGTAGTTCAAGTTGGGTCACTTCTTAGTTCTTCTTTTCTTTAATTTTTGAATGGAGCTTTACTTAGTCTTATTTCACCGACATGAGCTCACATGCCTAGCGTCATGCGATGTATGTTCCTTGTGTAAGTCATCCTGGCTTCTGTGTTTATAATGCTTTAAACCCTGTGCTGAATTACCCGTGCTGGTGTAGCCTTATCATTGTTGTTAAATGACCTTAGTTGATCGTTAGCGTGCTCAGAAAACTCGCAGTTTCTCAGGGTTGTTTCTAGATACCCATAGTTGAGTTGGTTCAGCTCGAGTATGAATTTTATGTTAAGTTTGTCTTTGCTCTCTCAATACAAGACGTCTATGGTCGAGATTTAGTATACCAGTATTATGCTAGAGTAGAGGTATGCTGAGCTAAAGGTTGGTGTTTCCGTTTTGGTGTCCCGGGATTAGAGATGTTATGAAGCGTGCACTTCGCAGAAAAATAACCGTTCTCACCGAGTCAGACGAAAGCTATTGAACAGCTGTTCTGTGGTTGTCTTGAATTATGTGAGACCGAATTATCTTGAAAAAGATGTGTGGCAGTATTGGGGTGGGTTTTGCCGAAAAGAGATTGGTATGTGAGGCCTTCATTTGTGTTAATTGCACAGTTGGAAGTGGCGACAGTAGTAAGATCGTAGTATGTGAATGATTATCCTTGACAATTGTTTATTTTAAAAGTTAGTAAGAGTTGGGCCATCAGTATTGTTTATTCCTGCGCTTAGAATAGGTATTGTGCCTAGAGGGCTGTGGATATGTTTCGTCTATTTGACCGATCAGTTGCGAGTAGGATAAATTTGTACGAATATTTTTAATAGAATTTGGTGCGATTGGGCAGATGATTTTGTAGTTAGAAACAAAGGTTGTTTCTGTCGTTTTTTGCTGACACAATCAGTCGAGATCTTCATGCGTTTAGGTGTTTTGTGTGAAAACTTTCGCTTCAGTGTGAGCATAGTGTTTTACGGTTCTATAAACGTTCGGGGTGTTAGTGTTTTTCTTAGTAGGTCAACAATCTTTGCAGCTCGTTCCTTCAGTTTGTCCTCAACCTCTTGCTAGTACGTTGGCCATTTCTCATCGTGCTTATGCATGTAATGGAAACCCTAATGTTGTGACTGAAGGATGAAAAAACTACATCCGTGACTTTGCTGTGGATCCCGCTGTCTCATTGACATCATAGTCAATGATGCCAGTTCTTGTTTATTAGAATGTTTTAAAGTGGAGTTAATTTTGACGACCTCTAAAAGGTGCTAGCGGTCATACTTCCGTAATCACAGCCTGACTTGTCGAAATTTTTCTGTTCCCCTGCACCGTCCTTAAATTGACACCCGCCACACTCTGAAATATGTACTAGCGAAACTCCAACTCCCATATACTAGCGACAAAGCCACATTCTCAAATAGTAGCAATGGAACTAAGCCTGTAGATCAAGAAACACTGTGTGCCTTTCCCGAATTTCTGGGAGATTGTATTCGGATGTCTAGCTTCTTTCACGTATGATGCACGACGGAGTCTACACTAAAAGAAACACCCAAGGATCAACACCAAATAACTCGCATCTGCAAAATTTAGGCTTGCTAGGACAATTACTTCATTGCGCTCTATGTACGTTATGTTGATGGTATGCTTTTCTTTGGGTCCTGACCTCCCATGTGGGAGAGAAATATGAACGAACTAATGCAAGTACGAACTTTTGCAGGTGTCTGCTGCCCGTGAAGAGGTGCCTGGTCGTCGTGGGTTCCCCGGTTATATGTACACTGATTTGGCGACAATCTACGAGAGAGCCGGACGTGTGGAGGGCAGGCAGGGTTCCATCACGCAGATTCCCATCTTGACTATGCCTAATGACGGTATGTACGTTACTTTTGCATGCAGCATTAAGGCCTATATGAACGAATCATGTTCATTATTAACCATCAAAGGCTTGTGTTAGTTAAATTAACACTAATTAAACGATAGGATGTTGACTTTTTATCGATAATTGGGTTTTCCGATAATATGCATTTGTAATAACGAGTAGTGCCTCTTCCGTTGTGATGTTGGCGAAGATGAGCTTAGAGCATCAAAAGAAAGCTAGACTCGTACATTGTTTAGGCTTACCCAGCTACAGCGGAGGCTTTTCGCCCTGTATCGGTTGAATACTTTTACAAGCTCACTTACCTTGTTTCCATTACAAAAAAATGGATGAAGCGTGTAGTGGTAAAACTGGGAAGCCCTTCTCTTCTATGAGCTTGAGTTCTAATTAGCGTCTCTTATTTTGATTGGAGTTTCTAAGTGGTGGTAACGTCCTTAAGTGTGTTATTATTGAATAAGGAAATGATTATTTTAAATGCTGGAGATCCGGAAGCTTTAAGAGTTGGAAACTATGATATACTATGAGAGGTGGGTTGATGTGAAAGCGCTCACACTTCTTCATTACAAGTACTGTATTGAAATGATGTACACTACGATACTCTCATTTCAAGGATCTTAAATTAGGCATATTCAGGAATGCTCTAGACTTCTGAATAAAAGAGGCATTGGTTGTAATGATGGCAGAAAAGAAATTTTAAATGACTAATTTCTTTACTCAAAATCATATGCTGACTAAGCTCAGTGTAGATTACGGACATACGGCAAGTCTCTTAATAATGTAAACTGTAGCTGAAAAATAATTGTTGCTCTTGCCTCTGACGTTTATGTGTGCACTTTTATTCATTTCTCTCGATACAGGCCTTAGAGGAAGTAGGTGTTTCTTGCTATTCATTTATGGTTGACTCTCATTCACAAGCTGATGATCTGTTCATTATCCGTCGTGAATTATTCGTCTGACCGCATGCACCTTACCGTGTCTCCGTTAGCGTTTTTCAAGGAGTTCACATAACTCAAGAATATTTCAAACGAACCATAAAAAAGTAAAACCTTACTGATTCCAGAAGCCTCTTTTCAGTCTAGTTTTCAAGATTAACCTCATTTCTATCATTTTCCATGTAGCGCAGATGTATCATAGGATGAGTCTTGAAATACTTTTTTGCGCTGTTTACTCTTGTCTTGCGAGTAGTCAGCGCACTTGCCGACTTATTGGCTCAATACTTTCCTTTTATGGCTATCTCAAATCAGATGGTCGGTTACCGTTTGTGTGTTTAGTCATAATTATATATTGTACTTCAGAAGCAAGACCTCATAAATGAGGAAAATGAAATAAAGTTATTTATATTCTCATTTAACATTTTTCCTGACACGGAAAAAGTTTCTGATGTGCAATCAACATAGCACTTTTCTACCAATGGTTTTTCGTATGCTTTTGTGGGAACTACGGGAGTATCAGTTTTAAATCCAGGGTTTTTTTTGCAGATATCACCCATCCAATTCCTGATTTGACGGGTTACATCACGGAAGGCCAGATTTACGTAGATCGTCAACTGCATAACCGTCAGATCTATCCGCCAATCAACGTGCTTCCATCGTTGTCCCGACTCATGAAGTCTGCCATTGGTGAAGGCATGACACGCCGCGACCACAGCGATGTGTCCAACCAACTGTACGCCTGCTACGCCATTGGTAAAGATTTGCAAGCGATGAAAGCCGTCGTTGGTGAGGAGGCTCTGACTTCCGACGATCTGCTGTACTTGGAGTTCCTGTCCAAGTTTGAGAAGACGTTCCTCACGCAGAGCTCCTACTCCAAGAGAACCGTGTTCGAATCCCTGGACATCGGATGGCAGCTGCTGCGTATTTTCCCGAAGGAGATGCTCAAACGTATCCCTGCCAGCACTCTTGCAGAGTTCTACCCTCGTGACCGGCCACAGTAAGTGTTTTAAGTAGCTGAAAGCAGCAGCAGTAGGCTACTTCTCAGTTAGGGAAGGCTCTAAACAAGTACAGCGTTTATTTAAGTCATACAGGCATTGACTGGAATAATACAAACTTAAGTTGTTTTAGTGTTCTCAAAATAAAGGTAAAAAGGCGTAGAGTAGAGCATTCGCCAAAATAGGTGGTAAGAGCTGCAAATTGCTGGTATAAACTTGCTACTTTTCACTTGGGCGAACTTGATCCGTCGCGTTGTTAAAGTATTCCGTTTCGTGGTTGAGTGCTGTTGATGTACATTATAAATTGCAAGTTCCGCCGGTCTTCTTTGTGTAGATAAAACTTACTGTGAATTGAAACTACAAATCCTTATGTACCGTATTTATTATTTATCGAAATAGAGTATATGAGCGTATGAATGAAAAATCGAAAAGGAATTATTTCATGTTAAGATTCCTTGGCGTAATAGAATATATCTGTGGTTAAACAAGATTACGTGCGAGGTAGGTGACTGATTTTTGGCATATATATAATTCCTTTGAATTACTTCAATCATTCCCGTGTTATGTGAGAAGGGCTACAGAGTATCTTTACTTGAAGACATGTATATTAAATGTTTGTCTTGCTGCGGTGGTAATAAAACGTGTAAATGTTAAATGAATTTTCCATTTTATCAATGTAATGGTTACTTTTCTGTCGAAGGGTAGATCCAAGGACGTGGACACTTTAGTAGACGAATACCTACACTTCTTAACGTGTCCGCTAACCTACAGGAATGGCATTAATGAAGTTCAGGTTGTATACATTATGTAGAATATGCATTTCCTTCAATGTATTTCTAGGCTAAAAGGATAGTGGGGACGCAATCGGAAGTGATAAATCCTTGAATTTTATTCGACATATAAAACCATGAATGCATATCCTAGACAATTTAACGTGATACCATGACGTACTGCTCTTCAATTATCAGATAATTGAAGACCAGAAACACTCTAAATGACAGGAAACCGCTGCGAACTCACTAATCTACCTGTGTTGTCACTCAAAACATTCTATTAATATCAGCATTTCACTTGCCTGCACGCATAGGACGGAGCTATGCTGATCTCAATGACCGGTTGTCCTCATTAAAAATTCTTCTACACTCATGAAGTCGTCCCTGTTTTCGCAATGAGGGAGCGATTTTAACAATTCAACTCAAATCGTTACTCCAGTGCCCCCACGAAGGAGCAAAGAGAAGTTCAGTATCTCCCAAAACATGACCAGCAAACGAAATAATATGCATTTACTAAAGACAAAAATTGAGCAGAAGAAACGACGAACAAAGAAGATTAGTATGTTAGCCAGTCCCACGAACGAACTAGAGATAAAAAACATGCTAAATCTCTCATACTGCATTCACTGCAAGCTCCCTGAATATTTGTTCCTACTGGGAGAAGAGGTAACTTGCTGCCTCTGAAGAAGTTGTTAATTATTCAGAACTTATTGAAGAACACAGACTTCAGTGGTTTTGCAAGAGGACGGAGATGTGCCATCCCTAAATATGTTAATTTATTTTACTGAAATACACACACACTGTAGTTATATTACTACATTTAGAAAGAAAGGAATGTTTTTAATTCCTGATTATTTTTTCAATCCTAAGAGCCGCTCGATTGTTAGTTTAAATGAAGTTTGAGTTATAATATATCGTCAATTTTTTCCCTCAAGGAAGGGATGTTGATGAGCATCTAAGGCATGGTATGCTCTATGAATACAAGAAAGGCACATTAGCCGCACAAGGTGCAAGACGCATTTCTTTTGTCTGACGAAACAATGTTTTGAATGTTCGAAAATGCCAATGGCGGTTTGCTAGGTTCTCATTTGAAGATTTTTATCTCATGCATAATCTCCATTCAATGAAGACCAAAGGCAGTTAATAAAGAAACTCTTGAAGATGCAGTAGAGGCCAATCCAAAGTCAACCAGTAGAGTATTGCCATAACCGTTCAATACAACTCATACGAGCATAATTTATAACCTTTACGGACTGCAAAATATCTCAATAGTAGGACAATGGGTTCCCCATAATTTGAATGTCAACGCAACCAAAGATTGACTGTCTGCATATCTTTGTATTGAAGGAACTGTAGGGATCTATTGTAGGAGCGAGTTGTTACTGCGAACCAGAAATGGGTTCTATTTAACACTACTTAACGCTAGAGACTGGTTCAGTTCCAAAACCTATCCTCAAGGAAAATTATGTTCTGTTTATGGTGGAACGTGAAAGGACTGGTTCACTATGAGCTATTAAATACCAACCAAAGTCACAGCTGCAAAATACTGCTTGTAACTTGAAGATCTGAGAACTGCCTTATCAAGGAAAAGACCAGCATTGCTCAATAGGAAAGGTATTGAGCTTCAGTATGAAAATGCTAGACTGCAGATGGAAAGAATCGCATAGAAAAAAGTTACGGGTATAAATTTGAAATAGGAAGTTTTACCTCACCCATCCGCTCCACCTGTCATCGCTCCATTTAATTACAATCTTTTCAGGTCTCTAGAACATTACTGAGCAAGAAAATATGTGTAAATTATAAACTAAAAAATGATCTCCATGTTTTTCTTCTCATAACCCAACGATTTTTTTTGAGAGGCGTTAAAACCTGATGAAACGATGAAGTGTCATTAAAAATGAAACTATTGCCTAAATAAAAAAGTAGTAATTCGTAACTTTTCGAACGGAAATGTATCATGAACAAAAAACATTGCTTTCTTTCCAACCTGAAAAATATTTTAATTCTTGCTCTGTCGAGAAATCCTGACTACGCTCCTGGTTGACTTGATTGGCACTCTCGGAAAGAAATTTAGAAATCCTATCTATCTCTATACGAAACGTTGAAAGGACCCTCTTTTACCATCTGGATATTTTTCAACTGAAAAGGATTTCTGAAAAAATAATTTTTTCAAAAATAATATCCGTTGAATAATAAAATTTAACCATCCAGGTAATAGCATTATGCATTTGTTGTAACAAGGATTAGGGAACATTTTTTGGACATGTGACACAAAATGTGTTTATGCAAGGGAATATTTCTGTACGAGAATATCACACTGAACATTAAAATGTTATGCTTCAGCACTATCCCTACTTTCTGCATGGGAAGAGAGGAGAGTAAAAAGGAAACTAGAACGAGATAAATCAGACAAAATCAATTTTCGTTACTGACCCATCATGCACCTTACCTTTTTTTATTAGCTGTCTACCCGGACTACGCCACTGTATAGGTTCCATTTCTTCCATACTCGCGTTTCTTGGAAGAGAAAAGTACATTAGACACACTAAAATTTTGACTGCAAAAAGAATTATTTACCAGCTCCCGTTTTCCATCTCTTAACACTTTTATATGCCCTACAGACATATCTTAGCTGCCTAGCGTTACCACTCACGTGCGTTACTACATCCATACCTCCTCATTTGTGCCTTCATCACTTTTGTAAACAAGACTCAGCACGTCCTTCTGCATGAGTAAACAAACTACATTTATCTGTGCAGTCACTTCACGGACACATCTAAACTATAAAACTATCTTTATGTGATTAACCTAAATTTTAACAGACAGTTTCATAAGAACAGGAAATTTGCACAGAAGAAGCGATCGTACGAATATATCACTACACAAACATCAGCTACTCGTCAAAACATGAAGATGCGGGTACGTGACGGAAATTCTCTCACATGATAAACACCAACACATAAGCCACATTAGATGACTAATCACACAATATTGAATAAAAAACTCGCAGGTACGGGTCTCGTTGTCTTAAAAATACGCGTGAAGCAACCCAGACAACAGTGAACAAGAAAATTGAAAGCATTGCTAATTTTATCCTACATCATGTTACCATCGTACCTTGAGTGAACGAGTCGCTGGCCAACAGTGATTGACTTCCTTAATTGTACGGTCGATCCCTTGGGCAAGCTGACAAGACTTGGCTATGAGAGCGCAGTAGTAGAAGAGAAGGTTTTGCGCTTCAATGTAATGATGCAAAGATCTCAAAAGTGAGAAACCTCTTTCTGCAAATGACACTTCATCCTGTAAACGGTAATCCCCTTATATACCGAGGAAATGCCTTGGTGTATTCTTTTTAAAACGTATTGTAATGAGTCGTAGTTGGAAAATTGGCAAAATCATAACACTTTCGATGAAATACTAACATCCGACAAACGCTGCGAAGTACAAATCAATTACACTTTTGACGCAAGAAAAACTAATCAATCACTTCCTGGCACAAGTAAAACTAATCAATCACACTTCTCGACACAAAAAAGTCATAGAACGTCTCGTTTGCGACAAAGCTACACCTTCAGCAACCACCAAAGAAAAACTGTTACCAAATTTTTCACTCTGCGTCTACGTTACTCAACCTCACAAAGCAACTTAACATTCATCCCGTGAAATCTGCCACTAGCCTCAGGCACTGATCACTATCCTCACACTCACTGTTACGGTGAACTGATCACTAGCCTCACACTCACTGTTACGGTGAACTGATCACTATCCTCACACTCACTGTTACGGTGAACTGATCACTATCCTCACACTCACTGTTACGGTGAACTGATCACTAGCCTCACACTCACTGTTACGGTGAACTGATCACTATCCTCACACTCACTGTTACGGTGAACTGATCACTATCCTCGCACTCACTGTTACGGTGAACTGATCACTATCCTCGCACTCACTGTTACGGTGAACTGATCACTATCCTCGCACTCACTGTTACGGTGAACTCACCACTTGCCTCAGGCAGTCAGCCTAATTGAATTTGACTCAGGATTTCACAGCCACGGCTTGTCCCTCATGTATTTTTAAAGCATTCAGACTTCCAAAAGAACTACCAGCAACTGTGCAGGCCCCAAGACAATAGAAGATATCAAAAGGAAGGGGAATAAACTCTTCCTAACAAAAATATTAGGCCTCAATTGTGAAGCAGACCACTATTCGGAAATCAACCCAGAAAAAGTCTTAGGGATTTTCAATCGAGTTCATAAAAGAAATACACAAGAGACCTTATCGGACTGTTTTGAAATACCTTTAAAGCACATACAACACTCAAAGTACAGCTGCCTGAAATTGAAAACGCGAAATTATTTCTAATTACTAATAATAGATGTACGTTTAATCAATTATGAACCAGAAGTTTTTTGATACAATAAAGCTTCTAAAAAGCCTAAGCGTCGGTGCTTAGAATATAAAGTTATCAAATAACTTCGCAATGCGCGAAAACCGTAAGAAGATTGTAATACAAAGCTTTATTAGCGCGCACAGCATCCTGCAGTAAAATACAGCTCTATTCATCGCATCAAATATTATTCAATAAGAATTTAAGTACAAAGTCGAACTGCCTTCGAGGACACACGAGTTATATTGTTGTGTTCAAGGGGTTAACAGTTTCCTTTCAAGTAGGCTCATCAATCAAGATAAAAAATTGTAACTTATACTAATAATTTCAAGAGACTCAGCTAACATAACTTGTAAAAAGAGACAGCTTTCGTAAGTATCTCAGAGAGATGAAAAAGTGAAGGAAGAAGAAGAAAGAAATAGGAACTAAGATATTTATGCAGGAGGATGGCTGCACAGATGTTAACTTCTTCCACGAGAGAAAAAAGATGAAAAAGGAGAGATAAGATTTAACAATTAGATCCACACCAGACTCGAGCAAAAAGCAATTTGGTTTTACGAGAAATAGCTAATGAACCACTGAAGGGAGCTAATTCCTGGAGAAATTAAGCAGAATTTGTTCAGCTATACAGACGCTACCGACATACATCTTCGAGTGTCGCTCCGTAATCTAACTTCAAGGTAAAATTAACGCCAAGCCCGTAATTATGTGAAATTTTCGTCGATTCTAGCATTATAGACGAAATCACTGCAAATGGAAAAAAAGGCTGAGGCCCTATTTAAAAATCATCCCAGAATACGTAGTTTTGAATACACGCAAAAGGACAACTTCCAGCACATACACTCGGGCGAATCAAGAGATACGTTTTCTCGTGGTATAACTGCAGCAGAAAAGTTTTAACTATTGTTGTTCGTTAGCATCACGAGCCCTGTAAAGTTTTGCACAAAATTATGCATAAAACAATCAAGCACAATGGAACAACGTTCAAAACTTAAACGTACTTCTCTTTTTTTATAGCAGAGTTGCAATAAAGAAAAGACAGAACATTTCCCAATGAATATGTAGGCCGAACTAAGAATAATGTCCCACACTCACAGGATTTAGAGATATAACTCTCCAATTTGAATGTCAAGAAGAACGGACACGAAGACCAACAGAATAGGATCCTCTTTTTCTAAAACATCTCAGTGGCATAGTATTATCCGTACGTTAAATGCAATTCAAGTTCAGAAAAGCTTGAGACGTTTAAAAAAAACGCAGGTGGAAAGAATCTTCGCTATTAAAACTGGAAAGAAATTGAGATAAATGTCTAAACGAATCAATCCTAGGAGTTTTACCTGAGATCAGTAGAAGAAAAGCATACTTTAAAAGGTCAGATAATTTAAAAATATACCATTAACATAGTAAAATAGTGTGCAAAGCTTAACTTTAAAAAATAGCGAAGAAGACGATGCTCAATACATTCTATAGTACAAAAACCTTAGTTATCAGAAAATGAAGTTTCAACTCGAATAAATTATTTTGAACAAAAATTTATGCTAGGATTGAAAAAATAAAATAAAATAATTAATATTATGGATAAAGAAAATATAAAACCTCTAAAATATACGCAACGGCTGCGGAATGAGGGCCATCTAGCAAGAACTAAAGCTGTAATATATATGAATAAAAAATCACTAACAGCCTACAGAAACAGAACTAAAGTTCGGCCATTTGGGCGATATCAAAATTGGCCAACAGTAGCACGTTACTCCTGCTGCATCAGGGAAGTTGTTCCTCTCCTTCAAAATTAGACTCTCAAAAGGAAAACGTCAGGCAGGTTCTAAGACGATTGCTCGCATAGGCACGCATTCTCCCTTCTTTCTGGCCTTTGACCTCGTACTTGTGGTCACTACAAATATACCTTTGCCACATAACGTCCTCACTTTGACCAGTCATCCAAACCTGCATCTACCTAAAACAAAAAAATCCAGCCTTCGTTTTCCTTTGCTACTTAAGTAGACAGTGGTCAACCTTTCTCTCAGCTCTCACTAGTTACAAACCATACTTGATAATATACTTTAACACCGCTCTCACTAAATCTCTAATTTTTCCCTACATCAGTCAGTCTAACCATACTTTGAAGACATCTCTATGCTAGTAAACTAATTTTTCTTGTCCCTACTACTCCCGTTTTCAAATTTCTTCACCACTCTAAACAGTCGAAACTAACATGCATATATATGCTATATTTCTTCTTCTTTTATCAATGTCTATCCCTTTACCGCTCATCACCAATTTCAAAGCTCTCGCACCATACCCAGTTTCGACGTTCTTTCTGGATCCCTCCAGCTACAGCAAAATACAACTCTACACACTAACACATATAACACGTTTCTCTCCAAGCAATCTCTTGTTCACTCCACTAATATTCTGAGTCAAGAACACCGAATTTATTAACTGCTATTAACAGACTCAATGTATTTTTGCTACATAAACGCCATTTTTAGTAATTTCTGCAATATCTTTATTGATTAACTTACTATTATAGCGCATGAAATAAGCAACCTTTCCACCTAGCAGGCACCGCAATTCTCTGTCGCGAGTTCAAAGCCATTACTGTCTCAAAATATTTAGGCGAAGAAGAGTCAAATCCCTCTCATAATCTACAATAAAGGCTCTCTAACATGCATCTTGGCCTCTCATAAAACACTTTTAAAAGACGAGCATTTCTGTTTCACGAGGAGAGTCTGGCTCCTCCACAGTTAGGTAAAACCATCTTAAATAACTATTGTTAACAGCCTAGTCATCAACCATACACGTCTTTCCAGTCTCAGTTTTATCACGCAGCTCAATGCCTCTGCACTTCTATTCTAATCACCTCACACCAACACATAATCGTGCACTCCCCTTCCTCACAATAGACTAATTCACTTGATAAATTCTATATTTCCTCTTTTGCTTCCGTGTTCAAATGCCCTCGTAAAAGAAGAAAGGGTCAGAATAATGAAGACGAAATAAACGTAAGGATTGAGAGGATTGAAAAGGTTCACTATTGGCAGTTTTCATCACTAAAGTTCCCATAAAAAGCACCCTGAAACAAATTTTCCGAGTGAAGAGATCTCGCTACATATATGAGAACTACTCATGGAGGAACAACAAAACTAATATACAAATAAAATGTCTGACTAGCAAACTTAGTATAACTTACATCCTAAAGTAAATAATTAATATACGGCACATATACACTAAAGCTGGATAAATTCAATGGAGTGATGTCACAGCTTATTGAATCAAGTTTCAAGGAATGGATGAACCAGCTACGGCATGGGACTTCGGTATTGCACGGCATGGGACTTCGGTATTGAACCAAGAATGGGCCAAACGGCTCGTTCCTATTGCCTTATTCTATTCTATTCTAAGAATTTTTAAAGGAAGAAAGTCGACGGTGAGCGACGACTTGAATTTCTTAGCATGTGAAAAAAGAAATAGTGATAAATAGGAACGATTTCGAATTAAAAGACCTCGAAGCACAGACTCAAGAAAAAGAGGAAACAAATTCAGGTGCTGTGTATCAACAGCAAATTCAACCCTGGAACACTGGACATGGGTATAGTTTGCTCGAGGCTAGTGACGTCTATACCCATGTTCAGTACTCTAGGGTTAAGAACTGAATTGAGAATGAATGATATTCTGATTCAAGACTTCGAGAAATCAACATTTTTGTGCGTTTTAAAAATTTCAACAAATGCGAATCACAGGATACACGATAATATGAACTAATTTGTTGGTTAAGTCAGAAGTGAACAAAAATGTTATTCGTCTTTTGCTACCACAAAAATAAACAATACTGCTGGTGCATCAGAAATACATAAGCACACAACCAAGGCTGTACACATTTACTTTGCGAGATCTGCAGTTCTCAGTAACATTTCTAAAACTAAGTTAGTAAAATTCTCAACCTTTCTAAATGACAAGCCCAGTCGTTATACTCAGAAGAGTATAAAATAGAGGTAATTGGAATTAAATGTCGTCCAGCAGCTCATTTGATGGCTGGATCGTGAAATAAAAGTTTGATAGCAAAAACAGAGTTACTTGACACTAAATTAAAACGTACAAAAAATTATTTAGACTTACCGGTCTATCACTTCTATACGTTACGAGCTGCTATTTAAAATCTCAGACTGAGCAGAGCTGATCACGATTCAGCCAGCTGCCCAAATAATAATTTAATTGTTATCTTTGACAATGTTAGAAATAGGAGCCTCAGTTACATTGAGGGTCGTAGTATCAAAGTTTGAGATTCACAAATGTCAAACACCCGACACCAAACACTAAAAAAATACACCCTTATCTATATTACCATCCAAATCTTAAATTCTACCGAGCGATTGATCAATTAGTGTATTGGGAAGGAAAGGAAGTAATGCTTGATTCTTGGACAACCTCTTACACGGGCTATTTCCAAAAGCCAAAGAAGACTTATAAACTTGAGCTCTTCATGTTAAAAATTATCTTGCCTATTATCAGGCACACAAATGAAGACTTTCCAATCTATTAATGTGGAGTCTATGAGCCAGAAACCATTTTCAGCCAACCTAGCAATGCTTAGCCAAAATAAAAAGGAAAATTTTTCGGGAATACAAAGTATTATCGCCGGTAATTAAGACTTCCTTTTCTTGGCTAAGCGCTTTTTGTATGAAATGACAGTATCGGACAAGCCATTTCTCGATGACAACTCTGATATTATTCAATCCTGCTTTCAAACTCTCGTTGTTAAACGAGGAAAATGAACTAACGACTCATGTTTTCTTTATCCTAGCGAACCAAAAAAACATTATTTCCTTTCCAATACAAACATTTTTATACATAACATCGACACGCACGCCCAGTTTTGAATCAAAACCAACGTACCCGTGGATCCTTCCTGCACCATCATTTAAGGTATTCAACATTTGGTCGCAGCATGCGTCTCCGTTAGGAGAATGCCCCAAAAGCACGGACAATCAAGACCTTTCAACTTTATCAAAATTATCTCACATACGCAATCAGTCGCTGACGCCATAACCCAAAATGAATCTGGAAGAGCACTCCAGATCGAGGCAGGCCACTCAACACCATGGTAATGAAAGTATTGTTCATCAGCGTTCTCGCTGTTATAATCCTGGTGATGTTGGTGGGCAGTAAGAGCCGTACCAGTGAAAGCAACATTATTTGAATTAAATACAAGACCTTCGCAGGCGCTTGCATAGCGACTAGGATAATCGGAGCTGCACGTGGAGGACAGAAGCATCACAGGCTAAACACGAAACATCAACGACAACAAGAATAATATCATACGGTCAGAGAGCCTTCAAAGAGAGCTGCACAAAAGGAAGAGTGCAGTTTGTGGCCATAATCCAGCCACGAATCGACAATAATAAAGTATTGTTTCAGAGCAAAGATAGGAACGATCATCCATTTGTTTTATCTAATTCTCCCACTTCCATTGACTTTCTCTCAATTTTTCAATGAAAGTTTCTAATTAATTATTAAAAATTTGTACTAAACTGAAAATCTATTTCCAGTGGTATGAACTTTACTAGCTTTTATGCATAATTTGTTACAGTAACGTTCTAAAGTATATTAGTAAGTAGTTAGAGAAGTTAATATGAAATCCTGAAAGCTGAAATATTTTTACAATTCATTTATATTATTATCATTTTGCTTTATGTACGTAGTGCCAAAAAGTACGACATTATTCAGACGCCCAATAAGTCAAATTGTAGATTCTATATATTATAACCATGAAGTCATTCATGTCACCAAGCATCAATGAGCCGTTTGTGGTTACCAATTGTTTGGCTGAATACCAATTCATAGCTAATTGAAGCATCAAAATTCTTAAACAGGAGAGCAATTCGCTTCAAAACCCAGTCCCTTTTCCTGCTCTTCCACAACAGACCAGCTGGTCCCTCCATCTCGTGACCAATTAGTTTACGAGGGTTCCATTAAAAGCATCAACTTGAACAGAATAAAATGAAAACAATGACGACAGTGCTTACAACTGCCCGTTCAATGAATAATGGTGGTAAAAAGGTTGAGATCTTATGATAAGTTAGATCTACTGAATAAATAAACCAGAACGGATGAAAATGTTATGAGATCCAGCAACAGGTAAACGTTAGCTAAGAGAACTCAGATAAATGATTGCACTTCCCTGGAAACCACAAGAATTGTTTCAACAACAGGATGCTTTCACTGCAGATAAAATTTCCTCGTAAATCAACCAGAAGCCAACTTAGGAAGTACCGATCAACTTAGTCCAGTATTTTGACGAATAGAAATTATTCAATAACACGGTCTTGAGTTATGTAAGTTCAGTTTCATTAAGCCACTGACGACTCACATTAACAAACAATTAAACATTAACACCAACATTTAGAGTAGCTGCAACACATACGCGGTGGGTCTCACCTCCAAAGTGAGGAAAAATTATCCGAACAGCAACAGAAAAAACCCTAATAAGTAGCAGCCATAGTATCACGCGTGCAGCCAGTGGTCGCTCAGGTGTGGACTCGTAATCCATTAAATTTGGACTGAACTATACCACCGTTCGGCAAGGAAAATAGCTTGTATAGCGAACAAAAGTAACTATTTTAAATAAATCTCATTGGTCATCCATTTGTATCATGCTGTACAAATCGATAAATTTCTGCTGCGTTTGGATGATAGGAATACTTCAGTATCGCCATGTTATCTGTATACGTTCCTGAAACGTAAGCAGAAGAGACAGAAATAGCCATAATAATTACTTTAATGAAAGATGAAACGAAAGTTAAAAAATAACGTCGATTGAGGATTTCTTTAGCTGTCTGGGAACAAATTGCATGGATGAAAGATGGAGTTTACAGATGTAAGAAACACAAAAAACGATAGAGGACAAATACTGCATTTAGCTGGAAGAAAAATGAGATCAATGATAAAAAGGGTACATTCAGCAGGCAGAGAAGTCCCAGAGTTTGACGGTCTTGTCGTAAGAGCCGCTAACGATGAAGAATTCGTTGAATGAAAGGCACGTGACGCCGTCTGTGTGGTTGCGCAGGGTCACCAGGCGTTTCAGTGTTTTCCGCTCCCATACCTGAATATAAGTCATACATGAGCAACCGTTTTATGTAATGTTATACATAATACTAGCAACACTACACGATACACAAGAAAGTATACTGATATTTTGTGAAAGATTACTTGGAGATCTCAAACTCCACTACACTCATCTCACACACACGCACTTCAAAGCCACAGTAATTAGCAAGTACTTACAAACTCGTACTAGATTTGAGACGTGTTTTTTGTCCTAAAATTTTCATAGCAAATTTTTTTAATGAAGTAAATTGGAAATCGGTACCTCTTGTAAACCTGCTAAATATACAACCACACAATTTAGATATATAAATAATTCTAAAATAATGCAGGAATTTCAAATATTTCTGAAGCAAGTTTGGAGATGTTTACAGATAACTTTAATAATGATTAAATTAAATCGATCATCAGCAAGCCATACCATATGGTCAACCAGTAATTAGAAATTACACTTTTAATTTAATAACAATCACAACTTTATGTTTTAAGTTTTCGCTCTCATAATTTTCCTTTTTCGGTCTTTCTCGGATGTTAAACACCCAATTCAGGTAAATGTAATGATGTCGAGTCTAAGCTGTACCTAAAGAAAATATTTCGCTTATCACCATAAATGCGTATAATACCTACCACGTCAGAATTTATATGTATCACCAATGATTACCTCTTAAGTCATCATTGAAAAAGCAAAGTTGCATTTGTTTCCCCATGTATATTTAACGTTCATTGCGTGATGTGAATGTTTACGTATAACCGTAGGTACTGCTGTTCTATCATCTATGATACTACGCATAGAATACCTACCACTTAAGGATTTTATGATAAGGCAATTTTAAAAACCAATGCTGTTACATTTCTTATGTACCAACTTTATTGGAAATATACGTTTTTGTTTGTTTTGTTTGTTTGGAGACGATTCGGGTTTTCCAAATTATGTTGAGAAGAAAATCGTCTTAATGTTACCAAATACAATATTTAATATTTACTTGGTTGCTTATCCCTCTGCTTTGATGACCGCAGTGCATCATCGGGACAAGGAATTAACTAGTTTCTCAAGTGTTGCTAGAAATTTTTGCCCACTCCGATTGAAGATCCTAAAAAATTTGCTTAGGTGGAATTCTTTCGAGTCCCGACTTTTCTTCTAGTCTTCCCAAAACTGTTCATATGGACTTATGTCAGGTGATTGTCTCGGTCAGTCCAAAATTCTGAGACATGTTTCTGCGAGTATAAGGCAATATATGGATTTCTAAAACATTTTATGAACATTTCGGTTCATAATCCGATCGATGTGAACGAGGAGGCCGACACCACCATGATAGAGAGCGCTCCAGACCATAACAGATCAGCTTCCGTGCTTCACCGTGGGACGTTTGTAAAGGGATCCATACTGGTGCCTTTCGGACGACGAATATTACATACGTCGACAATCACTCCCAAATCAATTGAATTTAGATTTATCGTTCCAAACAACCTTCTTCTAGCCTTTCATTGTCCATGATTCGTGCTACTTGGCCAATTTTAGTCGGACCTCACTATTCTACGCCTAGATGACGGGTTTCTTTGCGGCATCCCGCCGACGTCTTAGTGTCTTTACTCACTGTGAGTCCATGTTCGATCATCATCTTGTATGTTTGCATAGCATTCATGTTTAGGTCAGCGACCGACTTCCCCTAGATCAACGCATCTAATCGTTGAGTAGTTCTCCTTGGTACTCTTGATCTTAGAAGGTCACGGACGCCTTTTCCATCCTTTCATTTTTTCTGTTGCTTTTGGATTTCCAACTTGTTGGAAATATTCGAATATGAATAATTTTTTCGCCTCTTCTACAACTAAAAGATGCATGGCCAAGGATGCGTTTTTTCCTGGTTTCATAACGTAATTTATAAAAAAAGATTAATATAAAATACATCTAAGTTCGGTAGAACAAAAACTACTTTTAGCAAAGAGAACTTTCAATTTCATGAGATCGTCTGAAAACTTCTGCTTCCAAATTTTTAAAATTATGCTTTGTATTTTTTTTTTAAATTATAAATTTCTGAACAAATTAATAGTTGTGCAGTCTGTAGAATGACTAAAGCTTTAAACTACTAATTTACACCATTAAGATACTTTGTTTCTAGAAAAAGTTCGAAGAGAAAAACGTATAGTCTCAAATCTTTTGTCCACTACTGTAAGCTCTCACTGCTCCTCTTCCAGTCTTTTCACCTAAATCCTTACTATACAATCCATGATCAGTATGCAATTTTGATGAGAAGCTTACACTTCAGACGAGACATATACATATAACTCTCGATGACAAAACTCACGACTTCCTGTTAAATACGGCACATTATACACAAATATGTCTTCTAAAATACATGTAAATATCATTTCAACTTGAAAAATGTCACACGGATTTCATTTGCTTGCTAATGAACAACACTGAGAGACCTAAGAATTTGGAACTCGACACCGAGGTCAGTGTCATTTGAAATAAATATCTGCACTGGTTCTGCATCTACATTTAAGTCCTTGAAATCAAGACACTTCGATGTCGTGGGTACTAGTTAAAGAAAATTTATCCTAATAAAAAAGATGAGACTCCGTCCGTATAACGACTATTAATGATTATTAATTCCGTTAATTAAATAAAAGCTTGAAGAATTAATGCTATTTAACCTGAAACATTCTCTAAGATGATTTATAGCATTGTCACAAAAGCCCAAGCCCATGACTGTTCAAGAGTTATGTGTGACCTTTTCAAATGAATCGTCTTTAATAAATAGATATCGTATTCTGAATAAAAGCTTGTATCCTCCGTAGAAAGGTCCATTTGTTTTTCCTACAACTTAAGCTGTCTGATTAAACCTGTTTCTTTTCGGGTCCCATAATGCTGGGACACCCTGTATAAAATCGTAGCAAGTACTGTCCGCTTTATTATTGACAGTACGTGCCTGGACTTACAGCACGCAAGGGGCAGTGCTACAAATGTCTCGCTGAATTAACATTACTTTGGCGGTCACAAGTCCTAAGTAATTTTGAACCTGCAAATCAAAAAAATATCCTGAAAAGTAGAACGTTTTACAACATTGTCCTTGTTTTACAAAAGAACCTAAGATACTCATAGAGGGATGATATCAATACTAAACATTAGCTACGCAGAAAGCAAAGAAACGATCATCAGGTGCTCAAGCAACCAAACTTGTTTCAAGCCCATACTGACCAGCGTGCAACCACAAAATCTTTCATTAAAACCTTAACTCTTAATAACCAGGTGCGTAGTCAGTCTTTTCTCACTGGGAACGAATTTTCACTCTACGTATAATGCCTCTATACGACGTTACGAAAGATGTCTCATAAATAATATATATATCAAAACGATCTTTCAGCTTCTGCCATGCAGGGTTACATTCCATTATACACCATTTCCTTACCCATGCCGCTGAACATATCATAATTAGTTTAGTAGAAAATTTGCATATAGTATAGTCATATTTTCAGACAACACGTATTCCTAGCTGCTAGTAAGCTGACGTTTTCTCGTGATTCTCATAAAGTAGTGGGATGAAGACCTACACCTTTACATCCGAGAGTCAAAGTTGAAAATATAACAAAACATCCTTTGAATTAATGAGCATCGCCGCGTTTAAAACTCCTTGGTTTTAAAAAGTAGATTAATAGAGGCAGTTTTAAGGCCAAGGTAGCTTATTGGAGGCAGTTTCATCACAAACCAACATTAAAAACCATAATATACTGTCATATGAACGTCCAAGTTATTACCTTGAGCCAGAATGAACAAAAATTTACACTTCCAAATTGTAACCTTGAAAGTTAGCACAAAAACAAGAGATCACTATGTATTTCCGTTATTTTTCAAAGCATTGAATACCGAAGCCCCACCAAAAGTATCTGAAATATGAATGTGAAAACCCGTAGACTTTTACGTCTCCGCTCACCTTGATGGTTTTGTCGTCGGAGGCGCTGATCACCCGCCACTCGTCCGCCGCCACACACCGCACAACACCTGCCAAAACTCAACATTTTCACCATGTCTCCCTTATCTTAAAGCTATGGCACCCGGAAGGGCTGAATTGCGGAGGTTCATTGCTGCCCTATGAAAGAAAGGGGAAAATTTATTGCCTAAACGTAGAAACAATGTATTCTCACATCCTGTGCTGCTGGACATACCGTAAGTCGCTTCAAAGGTCTCAGAGCAAATTTAATCCATGGAGACAAACTAGGGTGAACTGGCAGAGTACAGTACAAATGATCCTCACTAACTAAGAGTGCTAGGTTTCCTAAGTGCTCTCATGAATATTTTTCCTTGGCGTACCATCCTGAGCATTTTTCTTAACAATGACAGAAGAAATCGCATGCAATATAATGCACAGCTGATGATTTGCTGAGTTCTGACAACACACTTCTGTCTAATACTGCACAACACAAACTGGAACTCATATAGAGATCGACAAACTGCCGTATAACATCACACCCAAGCTAATATAATGATGAAATTTGTCTAACTATGTGATCATATTCATGGACGTGGAGTTGGAGTGAAATAAGGCAATTTGAGTCAGAGTTGAACATCAGCGCAATTACTAGTGCAGAGTCAGACGCCTTAAAATTTACAATTAGTTTTTCATACATAACTACTGACCAGTATGTCCTTCACTGGAGATCCAGCTGACACCACCCAGCTACTGACCAGTATATCCCTCACTGGAGATCCAGTTGACACCAACCAGCTACTGACCAGTATATCCCTCACTGGAGATCCAGCTGACACCACCCAGCTACTGACCAGTATATCCCTCACTGGAGATCCAGCTGACACCACCCAGCTACTGACCAGTATATCCCTCACTGGAGATCCAGCTGACACCAACCAGCTACTGACCAGTATGTCCCTCACTGGAGATCCAGTTGACGGTGCAGCGACAAGCCTCAGTCGACACATCCCATGCTCTGATGGTAGAGTCCAAAGACCCGGACACAATGCCGTGCTCGTCCGCACACACGGAAGTGACGGCGTCGGTGTGGCCACGCAGAGTGCGCAGACACATCCCCGTCTCCAAGTCCCATACCTTTTATAAACAACAGCCATTTTATTCAGAGTAGTACAGGAAAGTAGAAAAGGACAGTAGTAAAGGACAGTAGTAAAGGACAGTAGTAAAG
>VCRD01000583.1:229634-242363 GCA_006783055.1 Trinorchestia longiramus
GACAGTAGTAAAGGAAAGAAATACCATTCCTTTATGCGCCTACAAGTCTAGTAAATATTTTTACCATCAGCCTTCAATATAGGATCCCATGTTACTCTATACGCAAAATGTTGTGTTTGATCAATTTTTCATAATAGATCTTGACTTCAAACCCTGGCACTAAATATTCTCGTTACTTATTTGTACGGCTGTCGCTAACGCGGCATTACTCTATGTTCATTTTCTTAATTAAATTCTCACGTCAGCCTATAATCCTTGTTCAAACCAATTCGAAATAGGAACTCGATTTAGACAACACACCACTCTTAAAACAGTTCTGTATCTAATATGCATAATATACCCTCATAACTTGACACCTGCAACCATTCTTGGATTCCAATTCATTTCGTTGTTAGAAGTTTACATGATCTCCACTTCATATTTCAAACTTATACTAGGAACACACTCACGGATGGTGTCTTAAAGGCATACATATTTTTTCTAATATGTTATTCACGAAAATCTTTAACTTCGTACAACACAAAAACTCTCCAACTTGGACTTTAAACGAACTGAATCCTTGAGCTTAAATGAACTGAAACCAAAGCAGGACGACCGATATTGCTAATTTCTATTCTTACGTTATTCATCAGTGTTTTTCTTCTAGATTTATTTTGGTAAACTTTTCCTGCCAGATAACACTCGAGGAAAAAATAAGAGGGAGTTAGGTCAGGAGCAGGTCATTCAATATTTCTGAACCAATAAATTAACCTTTTTTGAAATTATTGCTAAAAACATTTGTTAAAATCTAATGAAGTAATTTTGACCTTAGTGATCCTGGCAATAAATAAAATTGCAGCTACTGAGCAGAAATTAATACTAAAATAAACAAGCCACGGTCCCTTCATTTACAAGGTTCTACTGTTTACTGCGCAATCAGTTGATCAAAGATTATTTGGCCACAGTTTTTTTTTTTAAAAAAGTCTGACAATGTCACCACAGAAACCGTAGATAGATATCTGACACTGATAAATGACTTTTTACTCCAAAAAAATGCGAACATTACATGGATATCTATTGTTTTCAGCAAGATGGCGCTACACCTCAGACTGTAAAACTAACATCGATAGGTTAAATCGGCAACTTCTAAACAGGTTATTTTCAAGGTTTAGCTACATAGAATGGCCTGCACGATAACCCGACCTAACTCCGCTTGATGCTTTCCCCTGATGTTAACTGAGAAGTAAAGTATATTAAAATAAATTTTAAAATATAGAAGAACTGAATAACGTCAAAATAAAAATTAGCAATATTGGTTGTGCTATTTTGCCAAATGTAATGAGCAGTACGAAGCAGAAGCGTTAAGGATATATTGCGCGCAATGAAGATTATCTTAAACATTATTTTCAAACCATAGTAAACACCTTACAATCTCCAAAAATTCCTCTTTTCAGTGATGTATAATTTTTAACTATGATATGAAAATTCAACAACTAATTTAAATTTGAAAGATGTATGATTTTTATTGAACAACCTGTACAAGCAGCAGCAAAACAGGGAGCTATCTCTACGAAAAATTGCTCTACTGGGCCAATTTTCATAGATGAAAATAACAGATAAAGACATTGACCAATATTTTAGCCTTTTTATAGAGATTATTTTTGCCCAACTACTGATCAGAGGAGTCACAAAAAATTACCCGATTCCAACTTATGAACTTCCATCCTGACCAACTCAAGCATCCACATCTCTTACAGCACCACGAACCTTAGCTCATTACATATCTATTTTCCTCCATATTTTTAACATCAGAAAGAGAATCGCAATTAACCTACCGTCAGGCTCAACTGATTTGACATGCACGGTTACTTTAATTTTGCTAAGCACTAACAAACTTGCCCCCCACGGAAAAAATTAAAAATGCACAGTAAGTGACCATCTGCTAGTCTCGAGGTAGGAAATGAGACCTTGATAGCGTTGTCTCCACCGCCAGACACGATGAGCTTGAGGGGTACGACGACAGCTAGGGAGAGCACGGCGCCTGTGTGGCCCAGTAATGTGCGCTTGCACACACCAGACGGCAGACTCCACACCCGCACGCTGTGGTCGTACGAGCCGCTCACCACAGTGTCGTTCCCGCACACCTGTAATGGGAACGATATGGGAATTCTAATTACCAGAGTTTACCCTAAAAGCTCTAGGCTCTGTAGATCTTTTCACAACCAATGCTTTAATCAACATTGAATTGAAAAAGAAGAATTGGTAAAAAATAATCTCCAAGTCGGCAACTAAAATAAGAAAGGAAGGTACAATCCTGCTAACTAATGACATAAGAGTATCCCACCAACGATTCATGGTTTGCTCTCGTTGCATCAATGGCGCGCATCAAAAAAGAAGCTTGTGTATAACCAGATCCCATCAAGCCTGCGCCAAAGCAGAGACTCACAGTCTCCATCGATTCAGGTAATCGGAATGTAATCCCATTACCGGAATGTAATCACTGCGGAATCGGCGGAATGTAATCGCTACACACACACCTAGGTCTCAATCATCCATCCATTCTGGCGTCTAGACCATATCAACATTCCACTCTCTCTTTACACGGGTATGCTTCATTGTGGATTTTGACCGCATCATTTCGACCATACACATCGCACGCATCACATCCAACATATGAACTTTTGCCTAATCTGCCACTTCATCTCAACGTTCTGACACATAACAAAATAATCACAGCAGTCACTCGCACCAGCTTCACATTCACCCATAATCAGGACTCAACACATCAATTTGCACTCACAGCTCCCATACCAAGTAACCTGTTCACAATGTGTGACCGTATTCTCCTCCATCACTTTATTTGGAAAGATGCATAACAGAAGTTTTTAAAACATTCCAATTTTTTATAACCTCCCTACTGAATCTCACATTCATTCATTCCATCATCACTCTCTTTCATGAATCATCGTATCACTTCACTCTACTCGTATTTACATTACAACTGTCCAAATATAACTAAACACTACTTTATTTTGTAACCCTACAAGTGCCGTTTCATCAAAGTATACTTAATTCCAATATATGAACTACCATCTAAATTACCTGAACAAATCAAGCATCAAACAGTCTCTCACACAGCACCTTGCATCAATTAATTATTTTGCTACGACAGCGTAACATAACCTTGGCTCAGTTACACGGAAACAAATTCCCTCTCTTTATTTGGAGATGCGCTACACTAACGCCACTGTATTGAGCAACCCTTCACCCACATCCAACAAGCCTCAAATACCTTCTACATCTTCAGATCCATTAATACTTACATCAAATCCTTTTGGTACTAAATAAATAATACTTACATACTCCTCCAACCGTATATCTTACCAATAAGAGTTATCCTTTATATCGCTGTAAATCAAAACTATACATAAGTAGTTACTCGTCACAAATTATATCTAAATTATCTCTTTCATACTTCTACATTATCTTATACGCACGATACTAATCGATAAACATTACCGTAAACAACAAGCATCGAAATCTCACCAGTCACTTCAAGCCAGTCGTACTTTTTAAAATATTCTGCTTTGCAATCTTCCTACACAGGCACTTTCTCAGACTTCTTTTCCTAGTGATAGCAGCTTCATTCAACATTCCAACGACATTCCCTGCGAGTAATCCCAACTGCCACAAATAGCAACCCACCTCCGTACTATCTAACTAATCTCGCAGAATTACTCGATTTCTATATTTTACAACCTACTTCACAGGGCTTAAATTTCACACTTTTTCCTGAACATTTTTGGCAACTCGTTCTCCAATTCTCTCTCAGACGCATTAAAATATTTTTTAAGAATTCTTTTATCTCTTCATACTACACTTATGTTTTGTCTAATCTTCCTTCATTTGAAAATTTCTCGTGCTCTTTCTTCGCTCAATTTCAATGTTGTCATATAGACTGACCAAAACAAAAGAAAATAATTCTGTAGGTGATAAACTGATTGGAAAATCTATTTTTAACATCCTTCTGAGCCAGTAAAGTTCTTACACCGTCAAGATATGGTCATATCTCACACCTGGCTTGCTCACTTGGTGGAGGAAGGAACTGTCATTTCCATGAAGAGGAGTAAAGGCGTGGAACCTGCTGGTCCAGCGGAGTACAACTACAGACCCTTACCAAAAACAGACCTGCAAACATGACAGCGGACGAGTGCTCTAAATATTTGTGTGTAATACATATTTAATTCATCACTGGCCAATATCATTGGACCCAGGAAAAGAGTACCAAAAGATATAATCAGACTTGCAGGAAAGCCCCAGTCAATGTGAAGCTCACTCCAATCTAGGACCCAGATATACATTCAAAGCACGTGGCTCTGAAATACTGGTTGCATGCCTATGTATGACTGGAGAAAAACCTTTTGACTTTAAGACTTTCATAGTTCCCTGAATAAACTCGTCGACTAATTCCTCAGTCAAATTTTGTTCTACCTTGATAATGTAGAAAAACTGTGAGAGTCAACTAATGTCAAGATTTTAGCAAATTTAAGGCAGGACATGTAAGTATCATACCTGTAGGCAGCGGACGGTGTCCGTGTGGCCCGTCATGGTGACACGACACACGATGGACGACCACTCGCTAGTCTCCTCCACCTCCCACACCTGCACAGAAGAAAACCCCTGTGACTTCAATAATGCTACGAGGGAACATTTCATATCAGAGCATGTCCAGCAAGATCATGGCCCCACGGCGCATCACTGTGGTGTTGGATTTGCTCATGTGTGAAGAGTTTAGGGCTCCTAAATTTGGTTGCAGACCTGCAATTGAGGGATTTCTTTAATTTTTATCAAACCTTGAGGAAGAAACTATATAAAATCGGAAATCAAAGAAGAGGTTAGTAATTAATGCAACCTCAGCATGCGTCGTAGCTAAGCTCCACTAATACAGCAACCATAAGGAGTTCACAAATCTACACACCATGAACGTCAAAGTGTCGTACGTTTAACATTCGTTTCCTTGGGCATCTCACATAGAACAAGAAATGAGAAATAAACGTGAAGACACTCGTGAAAAAGAGATCAATACATGAATTTCTGCCACAAGAAACAATAAATACAGAAAAGAGAGGATATAGTCTAACAATATCATTATACCGAGGGAGCAAGATGCACATTGTTGCAAGGATGCTTCCATCAATGCAAGTAACCTAACACCATAAACGGGAATCAAAGAATATGTGGACAGAAGCGACAGCACTTCACTAGAAGCTCGCCAAAATGACACGTCCACAGCCAGCCAGAGATGTAGTAACTGAAAATCAAACCTGTGCAACTAAATTCAAATTTCACAAAATATTCTCATGACTTCTAATAATGAATCTACATATAGTGAATACCTAAGAATATCTGTGTTGCACCTCGTTCCCTAAGCACACCATCAACGGCAGATAATGGCATATTAATGAATGTTACCTACTCCCTGAGAAGTAATTAGCCGGAGAAATGTGAAATTAAGTATAAACTGGGATTTTTCTTCCTATTGCACCATGGTATTAGACCTACTTAATCCTAGAATCGTAGTCACAGAGACAGAAGCATTGCTGAGTTAACAGAAAGTTTTAGGAAAACTTGAAAAACGTGAACACATGACAGCCTACTCATAAGAAGACAGAATCAGCGAAGTTGCAGAGACTGGATCACGCTCTAAGTAATTTTCCAAGATACGCTAAATGATAACCCTATTCAATAGCTCTGTAAATTATGGACTTCTCCAAACATACGTCTGCAGAGTTAGATTGTTTGCACAGATCTACGACTGCCGCCAGCTTAGTTGAGTGGTGAGCGAACCCGCGTACGATGCAGGAAGACTCGGCTTCGAGACCCACAACCGCCGTGGTCTCTTTGTGTTTGACCATCGGCGGTTAGAATTACGGCATGGAACTTGGGTATCGACCCAAGAATGGGCCAAATGGCTCGTTCCTAATGCCTCATTCTATTTCTATTACACTGACCTTGATGGTGGCATCTGCTGCTCCCGACACGAGCCTGCTGTCGCTGAGGTGCAGGCAGCGCACCCTTCCTGAGTGCCCCACTAGGGTCTGTACAGGCCACTGACTGTTGGTGCGCATGCTCCACACCTGTAGTTAATGGGGAGGGTATAATTAATCTTCAGACTTGTTATTCGAAGAGGTTGTCTTTAATCTGCATATCTGTTCCACACGTATCGTTTGGTCGGATAATAATTAATGATTATGGCTGCTTCACATCTATTGTTTGTTCAAGTTTCTAATTAATTTTCATACCTACGTTACACCAGTTTTTTTGGTGGAGGTTATACTCGTAATTTAATCTTCATACTTGCTCCGAACATGTTGTTTGGTGGGAGATTATTATTAATCTTCATACCTGTATTACAACTTTCGTTTAGTGCGAGATATAAATTAGTCTTAAACCTGTGTTACACCTGTCGTTTGATGGGCATTATACTTGTAACTCAATCTTTTTATCTGCTCTAGACTAGTAATTTGGTGGGTGTTATAATTTAATCATTACACATGTCACATGTAAAAAAGGATGTTTCCAGCGTGCTAAAACGCTAGGCGCAAACATGCTTCAGGTGTTGCATAAAATGTAGGACAAAGTGATTCCCTATCTAAATGAATGCTACCCTGATTTTTTTTACCTTTTTCGCATTCTGAGGGATTTTCTGGTACAATTCACACAGGATACAGGAAGAAACATACATGATGAATGGGGTAGTCTAAATAGGTTTTAAGAATTTCAAAAATACAGATAATAGTTTCCTATAACTATCATATTGAGTGCAATCACTAAATTTCCCGATGTTAGCACAATCATTAAAAATCAGAATGTAACTCCCTTTGACAATACAATTTTTATACAAAATTTCTTAAATTTAAGAAAGTGTTAAATTGTTTCAATAACTGACTGCTAAAGAAAACGAACAAATAAAAAGCACTTAGGAATACAAGCAAAGTCAAGAGCAACACGACCAGGCACGTATAGACAAAATCAAGCTATTCGGTTCTCATGCATTAACTATTTGTCTACCGACGGTAATTCTATATATAGCTACCAAACGTCGTGTTCACAACCAACAAAGATACCTTGCTGTGAACACGACCGCAGCGCGAGTTACCGTTGGTACACAAAGGGTTAAAGATCTTAATCAAATACAATGATGCTAGATCTCTATTTTGTGTGTGAAGGTCTAAGACGACTCTGAAGCGAATAAACGAACAGCATACAAGAGTACAAGAGACGTTTAACTGGGAGAGATCACGGGCAGAGCAAGGGACCTTGATGGTGTTGTCGTGAGACGCTGAGACAATCCTGTGCTGGTCGAACTGAACGCACGCCACGCCCTCCGAGTGGCCGGAGAAGGTGCGTACGTGGCAGTGTGCTCCCAGCCAGTTGCGCCGCACACGCCATCTCTCCACCACCACCTGTCATCATCAAACTTTTACCATGGTTTACCACTAGAAATGATGAACTTTGAAAGAATATTTCTATGCAGCACCCGCCATCTCTCCACCACCACTTGCCATCACTACACCATTATCAACTTTTACCTTGATTTACCACTAGAAACGATGCCCTTTAAAAGAATATTTCTATGTATCACCTGCCATCTCTCTTCCACCACCACTACCACCTGCCATCGACACTCCATTACACCATTGTATCAGGTTGCTACACAACATATGAAAGTGAAAAAATTAATCAACCGCATCTGAAATCTTGAAGAAACGATATTTTTACATCTGAAATAGTCACCATGTTGATGGATAACTTTCTCGTTAATTTATTTCAGAATTCTTGATCGCATCTTTATAAAATTTTCACCATTTGATTAGATGAACAGATTAAATACTACTATTACCTTAGAGAATGTTTCAAATCATATGAAAAGCTCAAAATGCCTCAATAGGTGATGATCGGTAGCAGCGATATTTGTTGGATATGTAGAATGAGGCAAAATTTCATCGTCATGATGTGCAGCTGTCACCACATTACCAGCTCGCATTGTCAAGCTTTCTCGCCAGCCAGCAACCACAGCAAAAATCGTTCAATTTTCACGTCTTCTTTCCAGGTAGAATTAAAAAGTTCATCTTGTAAGCATTTGTAGTATGTACTACACAATTCTTACGTAAGAAAAATTTAAAAGGGTAACAAAATACGTTCAAAAATTTAACTGAGAAGCACACCAACACCGATAGCAGGGAACTTTTGTATGGCTATATTACGGAGCTTTACGATAGCAGGTGTACCAAGCTGCAAACACTCTGACTGAAAGACTACTGTCTCAGCTCCCTTGCCGTTGCATGCACGGGAAACTGCGCCGTGTTAGATCTTGGTACACACATCTATGCTACTGCGAAGAACACCTCGGATGCATGTGTCCCGTTTTTTATGCTGGGACACTAATGAATGACCTCGTCGTTCACACAGCTTTTGAACAGACGAATAAGAAGTGTGCGTCCGTGGGGTGCGCAGCAAAATTGGTTCATCGCTATTCACAGATCTCGAACGTTTCTTCGTAATATTTTCTTGCATGAACTCGATTTCTTTCCAAAAAGAGGTTACTCTTATTGCTTTCCTTCGAGACGAAAATGAATAATGAACGACCTTTTAAAAAGACTACCATACAGTAACCATTAACAATTTGGTGTGCAGTCTGTAGACGAGGTTTTAAGTGACTCAAATGCATACAATCACGGACCTACTCTCGTGCTGTTGCTAACAAGTATCCATTTCTCTTCGCATGAAATGATTCAATGCAAATACAGTTATTTTTCTACTAAGAAAGCAACATCAAGCCAAATTCGAAATAACGTATTTTGAATTTTGTTCAGTTTATCAAGCACAAATCTATCCAGTGTAATTACTTTTTCAAATTTATCTGCTGCCGAGAAACAGTTGTGCGAAATATGTCGAGCTCCAATGCTAGTCGAGTTAGACGATAGGACCAACAATCAACCCAAAAAAGAGCTGATAATTAGAATATTAGTAGATATTTAGGGTGTGGATTTTGGCGGAGGGCTTTTCCTACCATCCCGCTATTTCCCTCTATCCTATCATTGTGATAACCATCTTTCGCACCCTGACTCTTTGAGGCAAATGACCAAGCGGGACACTGTCCATCTATTGAATAGATGGACAGTGTCCCGCTTTTTCTATTCAATCTATGCGGATTTCACCCTCACTCTTTTAGTGCACACACTTGTGGTCGTAGACGTGTAATAACAAGTGTCTGACCTCCTTCCAGTTGACGACTGATCCCTTGGTGTGCTTGGCGAGTTGCGTCACGTGGTCGGCAGGAGACAGGCGCCAGCTGGGAAGCCGGGATAGTCGGTGCCACAGCAGCGGACTGTTGCTCACCCACCGCCACACTCTGCACAGGGGTACAGACTAAAATACAAGCTATAGTGGCTTCATTGTTCGTTTTAATTCTTTCGAGTCTGCACTCACGTTATTTATTGAAACATGAAAAAAGAACCAACGTTCTCAACTGCTGCAAGGACGGTAAGAGCTTAGTAACTCTGTGGTCTCGAGGAAAAAATACTCTACAAGTTGTACATATAAATGTGGATTTTAACGTATATTAATGCGTTTCTGAGACAAATACAGCCGGCTAGGTTTCTTGAAAATGTTTGTAGGACATATATGTCCCAGTAGATTCGAAGGGCTTGAACTGATAATACTCAAAGGCAACGTCAGCCTTAAAGTATTAGACCACATATCAGAATAGAAGCCGTTTCTAGGAAAGATTTTTAGCTAAAATAAATGGGTTGCAGATATACCTTATCATGCATGTTTCTCGCTTGTATGTTGCCTGCTCATCAGCTATATATTTTAGATACAAGTTCATAGCTTTATACAAAGAAAAACTAAAAGCAGACTCTTAGAGCACGAAGAAGACACAATTCTTCTTTTAAACTATGTATAGAGAGCTTTGAGTTGAAGTTGAGTAGAACATTGTGCAGATCATGAAGGTATTTAATCTTGTTTAATTGCATGAATTACAATGGAATTAAAAACCTGACGCATAAACATTTGTTATTCTTAAAAATCATTCTTAAGTAGCTATCAGTCTATCAAATATCGTGCAGCAAAAATCCTCAAAGACACAACTTGAGTTAAGAGATATAAGCAAGGATATACTGTAGCTTATCATGGCCACATTTAGTCAACACATGCACTTAGAAAGCGACAAATTAACTAAGATGACCTCTACCTAAAATGAGTAGTACACCCAATGTAAAATTAGGTAATCATGCGTCACGCAATCGTGGGTTAACTGTCTGGTTGAACTGGTTCTGTTAAACTGATGTACCAGGGGATTCTTCATTGCACTACGTGAGTCAGTCAGCCTTTTTTAGTATTGCGTTAGTAGATAGTGATTAGATCTAAAACAAGCGTTTCAGCTTTCAATACATTTTAAGCCTCATGCATCTAAACTTTATCATGATTCATTTTCATGACTGTTTTTAGTTTTTGACATAGCTATCGATGTTGAGAATTAGAAAATTTCATTTTTAGATCATAATTTTGCTATCTTTCTTAAAGACTATAATATTTTATTGGGTGCTCTTTCCTGTATCGTTTCTGAAAATATCATTGCGACAAATTTCCCTGGCTAACATTATTAATGGTATTTTCACCATAATTTTTGCTTCTCATATTACTGCAGTCATGGTGTGCTTGCAGACCTCACCTGCTGACTTGTGCAGCTCTGGCCAGCATCTGGGGGTCTAGGTAGGAGAGGATAGTGAAGGAGACGTGCACAGGCAACACTGAGAGAGGGTCTTGGCAGTTGGAGGGGCAGCCCAGGTGTAGACGACACGAGCCTGGAGGAACACGACACGTACAGTTACAATGTAGAAGTTTTTTAAGGATATGATGTCCTTGCAATAATAGCGGCGCCTTGCAACGCAGCGCACATTCTCTGGAATTAATGTGACCAGTTTAATTCAATTGAGAAAGTCCTCTAAGCACCTCCGCAAACCTTTATACTTTATCAGTTGATATAATAATTACACACATGTATACTTCCTTCGGAGTATTTAGTGTTCCCTCTTCAAGGTTCAGTTCCAATGTTTCTGCACTGGACATTTTATTTATTGAGAAAATATCATAGCATATATGAGGGAGTTTCAAAAAGTAAGGTAATAAGAGATCTGGCGGGTGTATGAATTATCGTTTCATCACTATCTGTAGATCATACTTATGATAGGGGTAGTTGTGCGGTAACGAGCCTGAATCTCTGTTAAAAGATGAAAGCGTTGATGGAAACGTGTTCAGCAAGTGGAATAATAAGTGCAATAAAATTCTTACATCTGAAGAAAAAACATCCCCAGCTAAAATTCATAGGCAACTGGTGTACGAGTATAGAGCAAGAAAACGGGAACATTCGATGGCAACTTTCCTCTCCTCTGTCCGTTCACTCTCAACCTATTTCCCACCTATCCGCTATCCAACCCCCTCCCTCCCCCCGAGCCTCTCTCACGCTCCTGAGCTTCCACCTGGAGCCCCAGCTGGGCAAGCAGCAACAACAATAACAGGATTCGGAGCACAGAATTTGATAAAGGCAGGACAGATGTGAGAGATGAGCGAAAATCAGGGAGGCCAAGCACATCCAGTACAAATAACACTGTGTGCAACCTTTGATTCAAGTCAATAATTGTGTTCTTGTGATCGAGGTTACCCATGAACTCAACATTTCCATTAGTAGTGTTCACAATATCGTGCAAAAACAATTGGACAACAGGAAGACATGTTTTCACTTTTTACTGCTGTCTTGAAGCGGCTGTATGACCTTGACGCTAATTTCTTTTGTTCCAACATGTTACTGTAACAATGAAACAAATGTTTCGACAACCACAGTGACTGTATAACAATAATATGTACCAGTGTCTTATTATGTTGTGTATCTCTTTGAACATGTGAATAAATATTTTCTCTCAGAACTCTTGTTACCTTAGTTTTTGAAACCCTTCGTATATTGTTTGTCGAGAGTTTCACTGGAAAAATGGACATGAAACTTTTCTCCTGAAAGTTCACTGGCTCCATCCATGATTACTGCAATACCCTGTATCGAAACAACAGGCATAAACAAACAGACTGACTCGCCTGAGCTTTAACGAACATGTAAAAGCAGTACATTTAAAAGTCAAGCATTATTCACTAAAAATATTAACCTTAGAAAGTACAATTATTCCTAGACAAAGAAATACTAGGAATACTCATTAATATTACATAACCCGCTACCTGCAGGCCCTAAACTGTGAGGGGAGATGGTGTCACAGCTGCTGTCATCACTACTCTCCACATCACTAGGGGGTGCGTCAGAAGAAGTCACACTGGCAACTAAACAGGTTGAGGGGCACTTTTTGGGACCAAGTCCTTGCAATGCTTCACCATCTGAGGCGATGTGACACTCTTCCCCCGAGGTTGTGATATTGCGATCATCTTCGGTGACACCTGATGTCTTCTGATCAGCTTTGGCAACAGGTCGTGGAATGGTGACGCTCTCCACCGTAACTCGACCATCTCCACATAGCCAAGTGGACAACAGGTGCAGTTGCCGAGCGTTGCACATGGGCTGTAAAAAAAATGTTAAAAAAAACGAATTTCACAAAAAACATGATATTCTTGGAGTTCGTATGCTCTCTGCATATTCAGCTCTCAGAAGAATTGACTCACAATTAGTATGCTACAAATTTTAAT
>VCRD01000584.1:23734-35475 GCA_006783055.1 Trinorchestia longiramus
TATTTATTGGTATTTGGTTGTTTATTGGTATTTATTGGTATTTGGTTGTTTATTGGTATTTATTGGTACTTGGTTGTTTATTGGTATTTATTGGTATTTGGTTGTTTATTGGTATTTATTGGTATTTGGTTGTTTATTGGTATTTATTGGTATTTGGTTGTTTATTGGTATTTGGTTGTTTATTGGTATTTACTAGTATTTGGTTGTTCATTGGTATTTATTGGTATTTGGTTGTTTATTGGTATTTGGTTGTTTATTGGTATTTACTAGTATTTGGTTGTTCATTGGTATTTATTGGTATTTGGTTGTTTAAAACACAGAGCTAGGGTTCAGTAGAAAAGAGCAGGATGCTTGATCTATTTTCCAGTGTTTAATAATAAAAACTTTGATAACAAATTACGTACAAATGCAATAAAGTCCTGGTATATATTTAATAATAATGCATGAAGGTCGTGATGCCCGTTTATTGGTTAATAATTGACACTTGTGACACACAAGGTGTCCATAAACTCTCATAAACTTTCATAAAGTCTTTCATAAGGTCTCTCATAAACTCTCATAAAGTCTCTCATAAAGTCTTACATAAACTCTCATAAAGTCTCCCATAAAGTCTCTCATAAACTCTCATAAAGTCTCATAAAGTCTCTCATAAAGTATTACATAAACTCTCATAAAGTCTCCCATAAAGTCTCTCATAAAGTCTTACATAAAGTCTCTCATGAAGTCTCTCATAAAGTCTCTCATAAAGTCTCTCATAAAGTCTCTCATAAAGTCTTACATAAAGTCTCTCATAAAGTCTCTCATAAAGTCTCTCATAAAAGTCTCTCATATAGTCCCTCATAAAGTCTCTCATAAAGTCTGAACAGCACCTCTTTCACAAACAGGATCCCTGAAACATACAAATGCAAAATGTGATTAAAAACTTTAATAAACACTGAATGCAATACAATAAATCAGAATAAAATATCTTATCAATTGTATTTGTAATAAAGTTTTAAAATAGTAAAGAGACTCAATGGACGCCCTGTAGAATAAAATGATTCATATAATCAATGCCTTGAGCGTCAAACCGTGACTTTGAAATTAAAGGCTTGTTGTCGCAGGTTGAGGGGGAAACATGTTTTATAAATTTATTAAAAAATTAATCAAAGAGAATTTTATGTTCGAGTTGTTTTTCATGAAGAAATGCGAGTTTGACAAAATTTCAGCGATAATTTTTAAAACTTAAACTTTTTTATTTGTTTATTTGGAGTTGTAACTGACCAGATAACGGGTTTTTAAATTACTACACATTTTGTATAGTCATTGCGTCAAATGGAGTCTCGATCGTACATATATAAAACGAGTCTTAAATATTGGAATATTCACTACGCATAGAAATGTAAATGAATGATAAAAAATAGAATAAAATTTATTTCTCGTAAGCATTAAATTACTGCATGGCGTATAGAATCTGTCATAAAAATATATATAGGTAAAGCTGAGCCTCAAGATATGCCTTAAGAATTGAAATTTCTATTCCAATTACATGTAAAATATTATTTATTAAAACTGAATTGATTTATTTGATTTTTATTTTAGTTGTGACGTAACTATTAGAATACTTATCATAATTTCATCGTATGACATGTGGCACATACTAATCAATGTAATCATTAAAGTTGTCTTTTTTTCTATAGTACATATTTTTCCGAAAGAACACACAAAACAAGCCTTAGATGTCACCTTAAAAGTACAAGTGCAACGAAAGGTTAGTTGCATCCATTTTTATTATGCAAATGAAATAATCCAATCTATTGATTATTTACAACAGTTTTACTTTCGTAAAATTGAAAAAAACTGTTCCATGAAATAAAAAAATCTAATAGTGTTCGGAGCACACGTTTAGGACATATTTAAATTATAACTTGCCAAAATCGGTCCATTGGAAAGTATATACGTTTTATATACAAAATTAATTTCACTACTCGGTATAACAATGGACCGTGAGATGCTTTGAATCAGGAAATTCTGTTGAGTGAGTATTTTTACTTAATTAGAAGTAAGGCGATCGTCAGTAACAATACTTATGTCTTATAAAAAATTATTGAAAATGTTTGCTACCGGAAAAAAACAGAGTTAGCTTTAAAAAGCGTTATTGAACAGCTAAAAAAAACTAATAATAATTCCAATAACTGACCCTACTTATGATTATTCATAGCTGGGGTAAGTTTTTACGAGGTTTAGGGTAAATTTGAAATGAAACACGAGTTCTATGACGTAACGTTACAGTGTTTTCAAAATTGTTACGGAGGCTATGCGTGTGTTACACCGTAAGAATATTCGTCAAACATCACGTACATCTAGAAAAATTCTGGTTTAGGTTACTTCTCTACATTACTGTAACAACCTACTGCTATTGGAGAGTTTCTCCGCTGTTTTTCAGCACAATTGTGGTTCCCGAAATGGATTTAATTTCCTGGATGATGCTTCCATCTTTTCGGGATCATGTACACCGACATGCAGTAAGTAAAAAACACCTTAAATTTAAATTTTTTATTTGAATATGCAAACTCAACAGTTGAACTGTAGGATAAGTAGGATAACTTAACACGTTTGTTGCGATTGCCTGATTGGTGTAAAACTTCACTTTGTACGCATAGTCACTAGAAGGATCTGAAAAAATTACAGAACCTAACCTAAGTGACCCACCGGTGGGTCGCATCGCAACAAACGTGTTAATTTAGCATTTAGTAGAAATTCCCTTTGCAGTTTTTAAAACAGGAACTGTTTTTGGCATTGAACTGAAACTGTTTTTGGCATTGAACTGATAAACTGTTTTTGGCATTGAACTGATAAACTGTTTCTGGCATTGAACTGATAAACTGTTTTTGGCATTGAACTGATAAACTGTTTTTGGCATTGAACTGATAAACCGTTTCTGGCATTGAACTGATAAACTGTTTTTGGCATTGAACTGATAAACTATTTTGGCATTGAACTGATAAACTGTTTTTGGCATTGAACTGAATCTGTTTTTGGCATTGAACTGATAAACTGTTTTTGGCATTGAACTGATAAACTGTTTTTGGCATTGAATTGATAAACTGTTTTTGGCATTGAACTGATAAGCTTTGTGCTTATTTGTTATGGAATTTCCGGCCACTTTTCACGCAAAAATGAAAACAATTCATCTCTACATGAAGGCTTCTGTTAAGGTTTTTGTATAGCTCTGTCTAATATGTTATAAGATATTTAATTGGGTTCATGTCTAGTGGTTAACTCAACCAAGGAAGTTTCGTGGCCCCATTTTCTAGTCGGCATTGTAGTCCTTTTTTCTATATAACATGAAGCCCCAGTCCATTAACAAAAAATCATTTTTCGTTATGTTACTCGTCGTAATTGTTTAATATAATGGCACCTGGAATGAAAAAAAAATTATATTGTAAATTCTGCAGCGCTGGAAACGGATGAAAATACATCGTTAAAAAATTTAGAGAAAGGGTATCTATTCAGTTCTTGCATGTCTATTATATATAGAAGTTTTTTTTGCTGTGGCTACGGTGGTTAAACTATGAATAGAACAATTTCACTATATAATATTACAGTTTGTTGCTTGCTTGTTTGGTCCGTCTCTCTGTGACGCTCTTAAGGATTTAGATAGGAGGAAATTCGGTAGGGTATATGTACATGTATTGTAAGCATTGTATTGTGGATACCAAAGGCACATCCTTCAATGTGGAAACTCCTTCGCAAAGCCCGCGTCCACTGGCAAATAAGATGAAATAATTCAGTAAAAAAACTCGTGAATTTTTACATGTGAGTCTACTAATAATAATCAGTGTTTTATATAGAACGGAGGTGAGAGATTGCTATCGTTCGTCTGGCATTCTTGCTCTCTAACAGAGAGCGTTGAAGTCGCCGAGCTGGAACTAATTCCTGGAAAAACAGTAATTTGATATTTGCAGTTAGATCTTGAAAATTAATATCCTTTACCTGAGGATGCTATCTACAAGCATTGCAATGGAACTCTCAAAGTCGTGTCATGTAAACCACCGAGTGTTGGGTGGCAGGCGCTTGTGAATGAAAGCGTTGCTTGAGTTGACTTGAATAAACGGACGGGGCAGGGTGGGGAAAGCTAGGCCCGGCAAGCGTATGCGGAACGGATGATGATCCCGTACGCGAGTCAGTGTTGCTCCGAACGCCAAGTAGGAGGGATGTACGTGCGTTGTTCCCGTGGTTGACGCTCTGCGTCGCTTGTGTGTCGTACCGGTACCCAACTGTTATTGTGTTCTAATTTGTTTCAACTTCGCTTGCTCGTGAATATCAAAGAAAATGTATATTTAAGATCAAACACTGTTAATTTTGTGCCCATAGAGTGAAGTGGTTGGAAATTTTTGATAAAATGCCGTTAGTGAAGCGTCATATATATCCCATTCATATAGCCCGTAGACGAGATGTAGACCAGCTACCATCGTCTGCAGAATTTCCCCCGGACGACCACCGTGTGTCCAGCGTTCATTCCGACGACTACGACCTCACAGCCGTGTCGAACACAACATTGTGTGGTGCGCTGCAACAACTCGGCTGTCTCTTGGCCGCTGCAAAAGATATTTCAGCAGAATTGCACGGAGAATTAGAAGATATCGTTGGGCGGGCAGGGCGGCTATCAGCGAGACTGGCGAAGCTCACAGAGCGAGTCGAAGCTCACAATCCACGGGACGTTGCTGTCCGTGAGTACTTCTATTCCAATTTTTTATTACTTGTAGACATATACACGTAAAAATTCACGTGTTTTTTACTGAATTTTTCATTTGGTTTGACAGTGGACGCGGGCTTTGCGAAGGAGTTTCCGCATTGAAGGATGTGCCTTTGGTATCCACAATACAATGCTTGCATGTATACCCCTACCGAATTTCCTCCTATCTAAATCCTTAAGAGCGTCACAGAGAGACGGACCAAGCAAGCAACAAACTGTGTATTATCTACATCTGTAATAGACTATGCATCTCCATCTCTCTGTATCTGTGTGTGTCCGTCCCATTACTTCCTATCTATTACGGAAGAAAAATTATTGAACTGAAATCAGAACGGGTATGCATGTATTACAAGCATTTTAATGTGGATACCAAAGGCGCCGGATAACTATAAAATACTTTATTTTTCCGTTACTAGCTTTCTTCTCTTGCACGGCCATGTTAGCGATAGGTAAGGTACAAAATAGAAGTTCTGTACATATTCATGAAAAATATTCAGATTTTGATAATATCACGGGTAAAAAGGAAAACTATATTTCGTTTGAGATACTTAATTTTATCAATTGAAACAGGAATTTCAACGGGTACTAACTGGGCCATGTTATCGGTAGATAAGATGCAGAATGGAAGATCGATCTATACGTATATATTAATGAAAAATATTCATTCAATCACAATAATAAAATATAAACCGTGGAACTTCCACGGGAACTGTCTAGTTATATAGTAAAATTAATAACTTCCTGTCGAATTCTCCGACTTAATCCTTTAACGACTTGGTTATTTCTCCACTGAATAATAGATAAGTGGCAATTAGCGTAACTGCCACTTATCTTTATTCGTTTTTTGTCGAATTTTGCCCGATTTCAGAAGAGAACATTTAGAATATAGGACTGAAGTGAAGGATTTCTGATGGACTTCATAGAGGATGCTGGTCGTTGTTGGGTTAAATGTTATCCTCTTATCGGTTCGATGAACATTTTTTTCTGTAGACTTTGTAACAATATTTTAAATAGTTTCCGGTCGTAGCTACCGGCAGCGCGTGTATTTAATGAGCTTTTGGATGGATAATAACTTAAAGTGAAAATGAAATTGGCTGAAAATATTTACAGTCGTAAATACGAGCAGAATTCACTACGTTAAATAATTTTATGGTTACTTGCCTATTACAATTCTTGTAAGTTTTATTTATGGGAACCAGATTTTATTTACAAGCCTGCGTCTGTTCATGTGAACGTCTTTAATTTGTAGCTTGTGACCTTAATTTTTACCTTTTGACCTTAATTGTTACCTTGTGACCTTAATTTTTACCTCGTGACCTTAATTGTTACCTTGTGACCTTAATTTTTACCTCGTGACCTTAATTTTTACCTCGTGACCTTAATTTTTACCTCTGACGTCTACTGTCACTTCGGAAGTGTAGCCAGGATACGAATCTATACAAAGTGCGGCAACATAACTTCCTTTTTCTAAGCAAAGTGCCTTGAAAAAAAGGAAGTTATGTTGCCGTACTTTACAAGTCTTGAGAAGAGAAGGAACAAGGCAAAAATAGGCGCGAACGAAGTGCATTTCGTGCGTATGTGGTGTAACATGAAGTGATGTTTCTATATGAAAAACTTGAAACATATGTACATCAAGATTTCTAATTTTTTTATCTCTGTTTGTTTGGTCACAAAAGGAGTCCTGTTATTTATTTATTTATTTATTTATTTATTTATTTATAACTTTCAGCATCTTGACTGGAAGTATAATTGCTAAACCTTAAGATTTTCCTTTCAGAAACGCCGTTCAAGTGTCGTGTATCTAAATGTAAGCAAATCACTCTAAATAAGATAATAAATCTAAGTAAGTTCAACGTATCATGTGCGTAAAACATTATTCTTGTTATTTATTATTGTAATATTCCTGGTTTTAATAGACATTTAACCCAATTCACCGTATGTATCCCACACACTCGCTTACTCAACGTGTCTGTAGTAAACTATAGAGCTCTTGAAGTTCAATACAGCGCAGTGTTGTCTTGCTTAAGTTTATGTCAGTGACTTGATGTGACTGAATCGGTGACTTGATGTGACTGAATCGGTGACTTGATGTGACTGAATCTGTGACTTGATGTGACTGAATCTGTAACTTGATGTGACTGAATCTGTAACTTGATGTGACTGAATCTGTAACTTGATGTGACTGAATCTGTGACTTGATGTGACTGAATCGATTTAACCCTTTAATGCACGCATTTAATCTACAATAAAAGAAAATTACAGGACGTAGTATAAACATCAACCCTGGAAACTAGTAAAGATGTCTGTGTGTAAATTTAACAACGACAAATTCCCAGGATTTCTATGCTTGCTAGAATCTATTTAATCTGTTCTTAATTTTCCACGGCAATTAACGTGAATTTTTATTTCTTCAGCTTGGTTATATCCTCGTCATTCTGGTACGAGGAAGAATGATGCATCTAGTGCATCACAAACTAGTGCATCACAAACTAGTGCATCACAAACTAGTGCATCACAAACTAGTGCATCACAAACTAGTGCATCNTAGTCTTATTTTTATTGCTAAAAATAAGGTTATTTTAATATTTCTAATTTTATAAGCCTTAAAGGAGTAGCAGGTCATGCTACACCTAGGTCCTAAAGTAACCGTCACGAAAAAACATAATGTTGAGGCTACGTATTCTAATTTCAACTCTTTGTTCAGTGTGAACTAAGATGATAGAATGCACATGAAAACACAAGTGTAAACAGAAAATATTATTGTATTAATGTTTATGTACGAAATAGATAATAATATTTTAAAATTATTCTATAAATTCAGAAGAGAGATGCATTATGTAGTAGTAATATTACCAAACTTTGTACAACAGAAAAATAACATTAGACTGATTTTAAAGTGGGAAGTTATCTAGTCAGCTACAGATAAGGCTGATACCTGCTCCATAAAAAACGAGGGGCTAGATTGGCAGCCAGCCTCGGTACATGATTAAGTGTCATACGCAAAGGTTTCCATGTGGGCAAATCATCATGCATGAACGGGTAGGCGCACTACGTTATAAAAGGAAAAAATGAGCCCCACAATGGTTTTCTCTTACTCAGCTAATTGAGGAATTTCTACACCTTGTAAAATTGAAACTAAAATGAAAATGTGTTAGGGTACATTTTCAGGTAACAAATTGACGTAGAAAATATTTAAAGTTGTGTCAGAATATTTGAAACCTTAATTAGTGACAGATATAGCCTGTATACGTTTTTTTGAGTGTATAAAAGTCTATTACGTATATCTATAAAAAAACTGCCAGCTGCACTGTTAAAGTTTTTAAGGTCAATATTAAAGTTTGGGTTAATTTTACATTTGTGTTCAGAGGAAATACATCAAAAACTGTCTGGCAACATGAAACAAGGCGCGCGCAGTTTGTATAGACCAATTAGAAAGCTCGTGGATGCAGCCTCGTGTGGTTGTGAGAGGTGCTGCCAGCCATTGCTTCCACTTATCGTGACTTGTGTGTTCTAGTTGTGACCGGAATAACTTTCTGTTTTGTTATTTAAGTGTTATGGGTATTATGAAGGTGAACGAAATGACTGAAATTTTATTTTGTTGCATGACGTAAAATTTTGATGTTTACATTATGAGCAGAAGCACACATTTGTTATTGTATTGTTAATGTGCGCGAAGACTAGGTGAAACGTTTCGCCTCCTGTTGATGTGCCGGCTGTTTCCATCGTTACAGCCACGTTGGAGTTTTGTGTGCATCTTGGATTATTTTTATTGAATATAAAACTTTAAATTGGATTGTAATAGGGAGCTGTGTTGTTTTGATAACTTAACAGGTCTATTTATTTTCATGAATGTTCAGGGGATTTACGTGAGTGCTAACGTCTAGTAAATCTAGTATATATTTCGCGAACCTTAGAGTTTGCTTTTCTTGTTTACTTTGTGCTGTTGACGGAAAATGATTTAGATTTGCTGTTAAGGAATTCTATTGTCAAAAATTTACGGTTAGGTTCTTTTAAAATGTTTTTGTATAAAAGAAACATTTTCTCTGCATAAGATTATGTAACATGATTGATTGTAAAAAAAACTTCAACAAAGTAATTATTGTTGAAGTTCTTGAACACTAAGGGACTGGTCACATATGCTAGAAATTCATTGTTTCATTCAATGATTGGCCATGTGGGCATGCATTCTTTAATGTGCAATATAGACTTTATTATAAGGAAGGTTTAAATGTTCTTTATTGTCAATTTATTTTTAGACAAGTAGAAAAATATATAATTAGATTTGTTTTGAACTCTATAAATTTGTGTATACTGAACTTTATGTATTTTCTACTTGTGCTGATATGCCAGACTGCTTGTGCTGACATGAGTCTGCTTGTGCCGACATGACAGTCTGCTTGTGCCGACATGACAGTCTGCTTGTGCTGACATGACAGTCTGCTTGTGCTGACATGACAGTCTGCTTGTGCTGACATGACAGTCTGCTTGTGCTGACATGACAGTCTGCTTGTGCTGATATGACAGTCTGCTTGTGCTGACATGACAGTCTGCTTGGGCTGACCCTACATATCCTCTTTCCCATCTCATTTGTATCTGAGAACATGCATTTGGTGATTGGTATCAATATCAAATTCATTTTCATCAATTTGGCTTTTCCAGCAAATATCCTACACCTGAGTTTTCTGATTATCTGCTCTGGTATGTTGTATGTTTTTAGCTCTTTGTTCGTCATTCCTATTCAATTCCTGTCATCTAGCTCATAAAAAATTTTGTCCCAATTTACTGCTTTCATGTGCCACTTTTCTGTTCATACTGCTCATCTCTTGTAAATCCTCTTTTCCACCCCATTTGTAGTTGAGAACATGCATTTGGTGATCAGTATCAATATTCATATTCATTTACATTGCTTTGACATGCCTTCTAGCTTCATGATTCACTAACAGTCAATTACTGCTCTGTTCCTTACTTTCCCATGTATGAAAACTATTCCTTATTGAGGGATTCAGATTGTCATTCATTTTCTTTGCAAAAATCAATCAATTTGTTCATTTTCATTTACCCTCTCACCAAGTATACCAATGTGGCCATTCATGTCTCCCATTACAATCTCTAAAACCTGGTAAATTCTTGCAGTACTCTTTCCAGTATGGTATACTTCCTATTTTCCTTCTGTGCCAATGGCCCTACAGTTGTCATATTAAACAACTAGAATGACATATTCATTTGCTTGCAATTTCTCACACCTCATTGCCAAAATATCTCCTCAAGTTCATTCCTAAAACAAATTTTTCCAATTTAAAACATTCTTCACAATTGGCCCTACTCCACCACATTTTTTCTAGGACTGAACACAGTTTTACCTATAATTTGATTCTGATTTTCCTCACTTCAACCTCACTATCATGTGTCTGTCTCTACTACACCAACACAATTCGGTCTTCCTTTTTAAACTTATTAAAAGGGTCATCCAACTGTCCGGCCTTCTATCCATGCACGTTTATAAATGTAAACTTTACCACATTTTCACTATATTTATCTACTCCTCTATCAGCTCTTTCATTCTATTTTGCCATCCACAAGAAGATGGGTGGCCTTGATCCAGGAAATGTATCTCAGAGTAGAGCTCTATCGGTACTTGTGAATTATGCCACCACTTGTTTGGGTTTACTAAAGGTTATAAAAGTACAGCTTTTGCTTCTGAAATGTTATTTATTTGTCACAAAACATCAACAATCCTTCTATACTGGAGGCACTGAAGCTAACCTAGCCTTAACATCAAAAGGAAATCATAAATTAAAAGTGATAACAGATAACCCGCAAGTACTGCTCTATCTCCCTTCTTGCACAAGGGGAACTCCATCTCCTAAGAAACATCCAGCCTGAATCAAATCATCCATATCCAGACAGCTAAAACAAAGTCATGCTTCTGTACACTCTCTGCTTTCATGACAAGAATCCTCTGATGCACATCTCTATTTTACCTTGTGTAACCATTCATGCTCCCAACCACATGCCCTTCTTCTCAACAAGCTTCTAACAACCACTCTCACATTCTTCTATGATGTCCTTTCAACCACTTTCATAATTGCATTCACTGGCTCTTCCCTTCAATTCTTAAGCAACCAATTTCCACCTCCTTGTGCTATCACCATAGCTTCATCCATGTCATCAATTATCTTTTCAGCATGCTCACAACTCTCTTTTATTCCTTTTCCTTCAAACTCAGGCACCCACTCCTTCCAGTCATGCTCACATACCTTCTAACATTCTTCACCGTGCTATCTCCACATATTTGAATCACTGGTCTCATTCCTTGTATTCTTCTCTCTTTATCATGATCATCTTTCATCACACCCATCTTATTTATCTTCCTTTCACCCATTTTTATCTAAGGACCCTCCATCCTCTCATTTACTTTACTCCGTTCACCCCCACATACCTAGCACCATCGTCAGCTTCCCCATCTATCTCCGTGTAACTCCTTGCATCTTCTTTATTCATTTATGCTTCCAGTTTCCTTTCTCCCTCAAGCTTACTCTTCAAAGAAACAATCTCTGCCTTCAGCCTTTCAATATACTGTGCCATCTTCACTTCTTCATCAGCCTTGCATTTCCAACAATCAAACACTAATTCATTCCTTTCACTCTCACTAGTCAAACCCTTGCATGACTCCATATCCACCCACATCCCACAGGTGATACCCTCAATCATGCTACGAGAACCTTCCTTCCTAGCCTTATTTTCCAGCCATCCTGCATAACTAATTTGAAACAGCTACCAATGAATGCAAACAGACCAAACCTTTGTTATTTTTCTTGAATCTATCAGTACATGCAATCAAGCCAAGCATAAAGTTAGAGCTCTGACTTTTAAAAAGTAAGCTTTTTAAAAAGTCAGAGCTCTGACTTTATGCTTGGCTTAATTGCATGCACTGATAGATTCAAGAAAAATAACAAAGGTTTGGTCTGTTTGCATTCATTGGTAGCTGTTTCAAATTAGTTAT
>VCRD01000584.1:56079-72268 GCA_006783055.1 Trinorchestia longiramus
TTGAAATTAACAAGGAGCTCATTTCTCAACAAAGACGGAAGAAGCTCTCAGGTGAGAAGGTCAAATACAAGCTCGTCAGTGTTATCTATCATGATGGAAAGGATGCCAACAAAGGCCACTACGTGTGTAACGTCTATCACCCCGGATACCATTGCTGGCTACATTATGATGACGCTTGCGTGAAGCCCATAGTTTCCACTGAACTTCAGCGATGTTACGCTCCTCGCGTGCCTTATCTGCTCTTCTATAGGCGTGCTGATACATTTGCAGAAGATACGGCACCTTGTGCCATCCAATCGCTACCGAATCGCCGCCGTCACAAAGACGGGAGAAATTCTTCTGCGGACAAAATTTCATGCGAACGTCGCGCTGACGCTGAGACGAGACCATCTAATGATGGACTTAGTGTTCGTGAGAGCCACTCCCGCGTGTCCTCCATAGACCGTAAACCAACTTCTGCCGAGAGAAAAATACCCGAAAAGAGTAACAGTGCCACCCTACAGAAAGGGAACAACAAACGCCAAGATAAAAAACAAAACAAGAATAAGCAGGTAGCAAAGAATTAATTTTTTCTGTTGATGAGAAAGCGTGAGGTCGTAACGGAACCATTTGAAAGTCGCGTGTGAAGTGAGTGAAGTGAACTTAACTGGTTTTTACAATATTAACTGAAGTTTTCATAATTGTGAGGAATCATTGACAATCTGGTGTAAATATTGTGTATAGATACTATAGGGAACATCAATTTTTTTTTGCATTTGAGTGCCTCATTATTGTTATCAAGTGCATAATACAGTTTTGTGTATTGAAATGTAAATAAGAAATATTTGTCAAAGAAGTTTTTGTGTATGTTCTGACGAATTGTTTACTTGTAGGTTTTATTGTATGCTTTTCAATAGCTCGTGAGACAAGGCGATCAGCTCATTCGTTCCTACTAGTAACCTGTATGTTCTTACAGGCATTTTATTTCTGAAATATTTGAGGCCTGTCAATTGATGTGGTTGTTCTTGAACAGTTCTTCACCTTCACATTTCTGCTGGACTTATAAACGCCCGGTTATCGATGAAAGTTAAACGTGGAAGTTGCCTCTTATAGATTGTTCCATCCAATTTTATCGCGGTTCGAGTGATAACAATACATTTCTGCTACTAGTGCCTCGACTAAAGGATTTACTAAGCTTTCAATTTACTTGAATAGACCTACTTTTTGTATCTCAGATGAGCATCCAATCATTTCGGCTGTTAATCATTCTCTATTTAAGAACTGTTTTCTTGTTAGGCATCAACTGAGTATAGAGATACTCAATAAAGAAGATTTTGTAGCGATGTTGTCATAGATAACGTTGGATATTTTCATTAGCTGCTGAAATTTCACGTAGAGTTTTCAGCTCGGAAAAATATAACAAAACCGCTGATTGTGTGCTCACACCTGCTGGAAAATTGAAAAAGACTTGAAATGGTGTATGATTATGGGTTAATTTTTGAGTGGTTATTTGCAAACATGATTGTTGTGAGATGATGCCCGCCTCCAGCAAGTTGTCGAGTTTTCGCAGAGCACATCTTTCAATTAAATGTTTGATCAAGCGCAAGTGCAATTTGAGAACGGTGCAACTGCTGGAGGCGGGCTAAAGTGGTAGTACTACTAACATATTATACTGAGATATGTGATTTAAGTATAAGGGATAGACTAAGTTGTGTAATCTTAGGGAATTGCTCATTTTCCCCGTGAGTTGTACGGTGGTTTTACACTTCGTGGAATTTTTTTATAGCCTCTTCCCTACTGAGTTTCTACTATACTGTGTAGCTAATATCGAGTTCGCACACGGAGCTTCGAGTATGTTGAGTGGTTTTATACAGCTCATTTTCTTGAAGATGTCCGTTGAATGGATGGATAGCTAGATCATTAACAGCTGTTTTTTCTGCTGCGTTGATTTGTATTTGATAGCGCATGTTACAACCGTATTCATTAGTCGCTTATCTGCTTTGGTGAGAATATTAATGTGCTAAGTAGTTTTCATGTAGCTCTTCTTACGACTATCTATGGAGTTGGTAGCTAATGTGACGTCTACTGTTGAGATGATTAGGCATGATTAATTTGTACAGAATTGATAGTTTTCCAAACATATCCTCTCTCCATTCGTAATCTAACAATCAATTGGATTCGAAAATTGGATCAGTACAGGATCTCCAAACACTGCTTTAAACGTTCTGGTCTATTGCAGGAGATAATTTTACTTCGATTGGTTATTTGCTAGCAGAAGGGCTGGTAACATGAAAACTCCCTAACATCGATATTCGATATTTTTCAGCTGTTTCACGATCCAACGCCAGTACTCTGTTTTATACATTAAACATCTCCCTGGTTAAATTTTGTCATAGATTATTATTTTTTCATCGTTTCTGTATTTGTACAGCTAATCAATGATTATTAAAAAAATAGTGTACTGCATTAATGTAAGTTATGCAAAAAATAATTCTTCACTGAGAACATGATTTTACGTGAAGCATCTGAGGTTATAATAGCTGCTCACTTCCAGTATGTATATTATCAAGATTTCGCTGTGCGAAGAGTTTCTTGTAGAGTTCTGAATTTATGTAGTAGAACATGCTATTCGTATGAATGTTCAAACTTATTCATTGTATCCTATTGCGTGATTTATAATAAGGCAATGGAAATAAATTTGTTGACTGTATTTTCCGAAATATTTAACGTTTGGAAACTCACTTCCGAATAAGTATGTTCAGGGGCTATAAAAGTAATTAGAATCACGTTTCTTCTTATATGTGCTGGCCTTCATGCGTGACAAGCTGTTCGCGAGCTTTCTCAAAATTGGATTTCGATCGAAAATCCCCAAACAGTTTGAAGCAGCAATGTTGGGAACTCAGAATTCTTTCGATTGGGGAATCGCAGGTTACGGAAGTGGTCATTTTTTTAAAACTGTCACTATTAATTCATTCTCTTGATTACTTGGCCTCAGCTCAATTATGCTTTTTCGGAGCCCCGTCATGCCAGAAGCTTGCTCTACGCCTCATGAAATTATTTTCATCGGGATCAGACCAAAGTTTATGTACAGTGGAGAAAGGCTGCGGTGGTTAAACCAGGGATATTATAATATGGCGGGGAAATTAATGTTGAAATCGAAAAACATCGGTTGTAATATTTGTAGATTTCGTAAATTGTCGATGGGTGGAATTTCATTTGGTTCCTTGGTCAGCATCGGGCCGCAATGAGAATGGCTACGTGATAGCGCGCGCCTTGTTTGTACTTTGTCGTAGGTGAAATGAAGTGATTTAGAATTAATCAAGTGATTTAGAATCAAGGGCGGTTTGTCAAATCATACTGGCCTTAACTTATCCGCCTCAAGTTTGTTGCTGGAGTTTGTTGTCTAGGTTCACTGGTAGAAAGGTTTTACCATTTCTTTTGTCTCGCGATGGCCGTCATACTGTTCGATCTACCTCTTTTTTCACGTTGTCTTCTCTTACAGGTGCTTGGACTTCTTTTTGTTAGTCTGGTTCTGGCGCCCTTCTTTGCGAGCCCCCCTTGTGAAGTAGAGTTTTGATGTCACTTGAATTAAATCTTGACGGAGTTTCGCTGTGGTGATCCTCTTCATTGCTCGGAAATGGGTTTCAAACGATGAATCTATCGAAAAAAAATTAATAAATGAGCAAAAAATAACGTATGGTTAACAGCCCTGCATTCGTTTTTATTCGTACAAATTTTCTTATTTGTACTGGATTAAACCTGTATAAATTTTATTGTAATTAGAATTATCTTGAATTTTTCATTTCGGTATTTGGGTGTAGTTGAAAGTGTTATTTGTGAGTTGATGCATTGTACACAAACTGTCTATCGTACGTCCAAGTGTCTGTGTGGGTTACGGGTTATTAAAGGTCCTCGGTTGACCAGTACTAGTTGGAACTTCTAGCCAAATAACTCACTTGCTTCACTTCTTCCGGTTGTGCGTGTTTGTGGTTTTATAGAAGTTTTCAGTTTCATACATTCATACATATTTTTCTCGTTTTTATACACTTATTGATTTCCTGCAAGCGTAAGCCAGCATTCGTGAACCCCAGTGCATTATATTCTTTGGTACTGGACTTGTGTGTAAAAGAACGACTTGTGGTGTTCTAAGTTTTTCACACATTCTTACCCTTTCAAGTTTGGGTTATGTACTATTTGTAGGTGTAAATATGTCCCTTGTACTCAATTTTATAATTTACTTTTATGCTTGTGGTTTTTGCATTGTAGTCTTCGGTTTATAAATATTGTATCTGGCTTAATTTCGGTAATAACATTTCTCCAGTCGCGTCTAGTTTGCTTATTGTTCATTTGCTCTCAATCTTTTATAGCTATCCTCGTTCGGCGTTAAAAATACCGTCCAAGTTTTGTACAGTATACTTATTACATTATCAGCTTGGTATGTTTTTTTTTAGCATACAATACATCAGTGGAAGAGTGGAAATTCATTGGTGTAGGTGCTGTTTGTCAGCATACTTGCATTGAAGTGGTCCTCGATTGAGTTGCTATCTAACTGAAATTGATCCTGTAGGACTCGTGATTGTGGGTTCAAGCACCGAGTACACTTCACTTCGTTCATCCTCCATCTCAGTCAAAGGGTCACAAGCATGTGTGCTAACGCCTCCCTGTGTGAGTTAAGCGATGATGTACCAGTCTGCTTCATTCTTGAAGATTTCGTCTCATTGGCACGTCGGTGGTGACTGTATCTGCTTCAGTGTTGGTTGTTCTTGCATTAAGTTGTTTACTCTCAAGTATTGCAGTAAATGATATCAATGTATGAATCGTACGCTAGACTTTGCTATCAACGTTTGAAAGTGTTCATGCTACTACAAGTTTGATGACTCCTTGTGGGGAACTGAGTTCCATTTGACACTTCATTTCAGTATACAGATATGCTGCCTATAAGTCTTGCATCTGAGCGAAAGATGATTCAATAACAGAATATACAATTTGGACTAGCAACTCATTTAGGTAGATGCTAGTGGTTATTCCCAGCATAACGTTAGTGTGCCTGTGATGTCTTTTTTACGAATTTCAAACGTCGTAGTAGATTTCAACTTAAACTTGAGACTTTTATTGCAACTAATTTTTTTGAATGATGTAATATTTATGAACTATTGTGCGTGAAAATTTGGACTATTGGTTGTATTTTTCATTCGACGTTTTACGTCATACATTTTACTTTATTTCCTATAACTATCCGGCTTGTTCTCGCTCTACACTTGCTTAATATGCTGATAAAGTGGAGTTGGTAAATTGAACTTCACTAGGTATAAAGTTTTTAATTTTTCTTTGCGATTTTGCTCTTCACTATATATAGGGTGTCTCAAAAAAATGTACTCGCCCTTTAACCGTTGCTAACATGCTGTCTTCTTTGTGTTGCAGGTGTGCGGTTCGAACCTTTGCGAACATGATTCTTTAATCACATTTAATCATGTTCGCAAAGGTTCGAACCTCACACCTGCAACGCAAAGAAGACAGCATGTTAGCAACGGTTAAAGGGTGAGTACATTTCTTTGAGACACCTTGTATTTTCGCTTGTATGGGATTAATTCATGCATGGTAAGACTGTGATAAGTTTTACCGCAAGCTGGAAGGAAACGTCAAAATTATTGATAATGAAATTAAGAAAGCTGGTTATACAACTTGCATGTTTTTCTATTCGGTCAAACTTTTATTTTTCTTTACTTTGCACTTGAAGTGCGGTTTTGTGTTGAGCACAGGATACGTTTTATTTGACAGTTGATGAAAGAAACTTCCGTTTTATTAAATTCAATTTAGACTGGAAATTCTTACTCGTGTTTCATACGCTCGATTCGTTTATACATAAATCACGTTTTACAGATATCGGGAAGTTTCATTGTCAGTGAATTGATCTCTGCTAGAATGCGAACCTAATTCCAGTTATTTAGAAGGATGAGTTAGTTATTCACTAAATGATGGGCTGATGGTCTCTGTTTTAGTTAGCATATGTTGAGACGAAGCGTTACGCATGAGTATCCCTAGAAATTCTACGATTTTTTTTGCTCGAGTTTCTGGACTTTCTTAAGCCTAATCAGCTAGGACTTTCCTTGTGTAGAAGTGACGTGTCTCGCACAAGATCTTTGCTACGTGTCTTTAATACAGTTGCCTCAATATTTTCATTTTTGGTGTCCAAGATGTTCAAAACGGGGAAAGCTCTTCGGACGCTGTTATTGTGAAGAAATTTAATATAATTATTTTGCTTGTATTTGTTTGATATTCATCATATCCTGTCAGAATTTGGATCTTAGTTGATAAGATTAAAGCTGGGTATTTTTTGTAATATGAAGTGATTTTCAATATTCAAGAATGAACACAATTCCCGTCACTTCAGTCATTTGTACTTATAATCTTCGTTTTTATTTAACCTTTTAGTTTGTTAGGTTGTAAAGTCTTGTCTAAGGAAGCCTTGACTACATAATATCCCCGTATTATCCAGTTTGTTGTCACTGAAGTCAAGAAATAAATGATTGAAATTACTCTTTATTTTCCTCGGCAATGAAACGACCGGCAGCGATGTAGTGCTGGGACTGCAGAGTGTCACCTGCATGCAGGACCCGTTGAATGCAGCAGTTTCAGCGCTGCCAGAAATTGTTTCAGTGGACGCCCTCCAGCTGACCTGGGTGAATATCTTGGGCATGTGGAATTTAGAGAACCTTGGCACAAATTCTCAACAAATTTACTTCAACACATTTACTGGAACAGCGCCGGAGCTCCTACAGACATTAACGCTTACGGGTTCCAATTGACACCAGTCAAAATTTCACTTCAGTTAATACTAACCTCTTCCTGACATAAACGAATAGTGACAGGAACTGAACTGATCACAGTATGGTCTTTATGTATGAGAACGTACAACGGAAATATGACTAAGCGGGCCACGTTAATGTCAGGAGTTTCAGCGTGGGTAAGGTGCTGTGGTGTTTGAAGGCGGGTAGCTCAAAACCTAATGGCCCGCCCGACTCCTTTCCGCATACGCGGTTAACGAAGTCATTTGGGTGTCTGTGGACAGAATCCAGGTATCTACTCTCATTCTCAAACGATTCATGGTCCCAAAATCATACTAGGAATGCATCATACTACCGTGCATCACTTGAAATCGCTCTTGATGTGGGGGTTGGAATTGGAATATGATATTGTAGTTTCGGTGGTTAAACCAGGAATATATATACGGTGTCTAAAAAAATGTACTCACCCTTTAACCGTTGCTAACATGCTGTCTTTTTTGTGTTGCAGGTGTGAGGTTCGAACCTTTGCGTACATGATTAAATGTGATTAAAGAATCATGTTCGCAAAGGTTCGAACCTCACACCTGCAACACAAAGAAGACTGCATGTTAGCAACGGTTAAAGGGTGAGTACATTTTTTTGAGACACCCTGTATATTCTACAGCAATTTTAATTACATACTCGCAACTTATTTGGGAAATGAGTTGTGTGGGAGGGAAACTCGATCATGCTATAACAGTAGCCTATCGAAAAGAGTTCATAGTTGATCACTTGGCGTGTTTTATTTTAAGATTGTTTACTCAAAGCACGGGATTGCGTGAGCTAGAAATATCTAAAAAATTGCGAACTGAGGATTTGAGGTGATCGTTAATACTGATACGCCGGTGGTATTTGCAAAAGTATTCCACGGTATTATTAACATTGGTAACTTTGTACAGGGTTTTGAGTATACGTGAACATGTTACCGTAAGACATCACTTTCAACCTAATAATTAATATACAATTTTAGGGGATGATCAAATTAACAAGAAAATACAGGTTACGCTCGCTGAATGCATAGAAGAGGTTCAATGAACCCGCAACTGGTTCTGATGTTTCACCTATTATAGAAAGTTTTACACGTTTAAGAGTCAATGTAGCCACTTGAACTTGAAAACCGTAAAATTTTTGCGGCTGGTAGCTCTCATTCGTACCATGTGCTAAATCAGCGGTTTCCAATCTTTTTCTGACCCTGTACCGCTTCAGTATTACGACAGATGACCATGTACCAAAGGATTTTTATGACAGAAAGGTTAGTAGTGAAATAAAATCCCTGTTTTTAACAAAACTTTTAGGTGTTAGAAAATATAAACTAACATTAAATATACCCCAGGTTGGGAACTCCTGTGCTATATAATCCACCTTGTTCCTGCAAACGTTCTTGCTCAGCTGTTGAGCATTTGGCTTACATATTTTTATTTCATGTTATTCCGCTGCAAACACAAATTTATTGTCATTCTTTCTGAATAAATCGTTTTTCTTTTTGATCATTATTCTAATTTAAGTGTAATTATAGGACTAATATAAAGTAAAACGGGAGATACTCTAGAGAGACGAACATCAAGAATTTTTATCACATTTATTACTTTCACTCAGCAGAACATTTTTTTAAGTTCCTCTACATCCTCCTCGGCCCCTTCTTCTTTGATTGGGCAAACGACGAACTTGATGTACTGCTCCATGGTCAGTCCGTTGGGTAGCATCTGCTTCTCACAACTGGACAACGATAAAAATCATGAGTAAGTGTACTGTCCTGAATATTTTAATTCATTTGATCCTTGTATGTAATTTAGGTGACGCATGGGGAAAGATATCTTTTGTATAGCTAGCAATGAGTAAGTATCCGCCTTAATTAGATTAAGGCGGATTAGAATCTATTAGGTTGTTACAAAAATAATGGCTGATTTCAGAAGCCTTTCAGGCCTTCGAGCGGCCATTATTTTTGTAACAACCTAATATCTCGGCTTGCCTGAGCGTACATGGCTATCATAGAAACTATGGCCAGCATATTCTCATTCCGTTCCGTGGGAAGTATCCAATGTAATTTTTTCTTACATGTACTCCGATCTCGAGCAAATATTCACCTACCCTTTGGTTTGGGGCTTCATTGACGAGTTTTCAAAGCTGAAATAAACCCGATATAAAAGAAGAAGAGCGTACTTATCGTGTAGCTCGAGTAATGTAGTGATATGGTCTTATGGGCCATTGAGAAATATCTCTTAGTCCGAGAAACCGAGGTTTATTTTATTCTCTGGTTACTCACCGTTATCACACACTGTTCTTACCAGACATAAATTTCCTTCTAATTACCTTCTAGTGCTGGAGAGAAACTAGTGTATATATATATATATATAAACGTCGATCTTAAATTTAACTCATCACTTTTCAATAAATTCATCCAAGGGAGGATTTACGGTACAGTTTTCTGTTTAATCTTGGTTTAAAAGAGCCTCCTTATAATTGGTATCTTATCTGTCTGTTAATATGTACTTCCCTACGGATCGGAATAGCGGACCGATTATGCGTTTTTTCACTGAAGTGAAAACCAGTAACTTATGTATGCCAAGTACGTCAGCCTGGCGCTTGTGGCTTTGCTGTGGATGTCTGTCCGCCTCAGTTCTTAGGCCGAGAGGTGCGTCCGGAGGTGCAAAGAAAATATTCCTCTAACAAAATAACGACCTCTTGGAGAGCAAGGTTCTAAACGAACAATCAAGTTATCAGGACCAAATTCCTTGTGCACCTCCGCTCACACATAGAAAGGTAAGATGCTGACGGGACTTGAGGCGTGAACTGTTTACCATTTCTAGAAATAGGACTGAAAGGACAGGTTTCTTCAACTAAATTTAGTGATTACTTAATTTTCATCCTATGTATAATTATTCGATTTTGTTGTTGATGTGAGATGCAGTATTATTATGCATGAAGAGTAGCCGAGTCTGAGTGACTGAGGCTTACATGTTGATCAAGGCTGTTCATTGTTTTTGAGGTATTTGACATAACTAGGTGGCTGTTATAGCTATACTCCTGGCATCCAAAACAGCCCGGGAAACGCAGTACGAACAATTTCAGCTTAGTATGCCTGGTTCGTGAAACGTATGCTTTAATAGTTAGTTTTAAAATTTCCCACACCCATTTCAACCTTTTGCTGAGATTATGTTTTCAAGAGGTTCAAAAATACGGTATTGAGGATAGACCTTCATTGCACAGGAACTTGATACACTTGGACGGAGTCGACTTTTAGGCGAGACTATCAACGTCAAAAATCTACTTGTTGTTGGACAACAGTCTTCTAATTATGATTTACTGAATCCAAATATTAATTTCAAAATTGCACTTCCTAATTTTATCTCAATTCTTTCCATTTCTGCCTCACTTAAGAAATTTTTGCGATGGAACCAATTGTGGCGCTTTTTGGTAGTAAACTTGAGTATTTCCTACGAAGCTGTACTTGGCACCTAAGATATTCCAAAAATCTCTCTCTCTCTCTCTCTTCAATGGAATCGAATTCACATCCCATAATGAAAGCTTGCTAGAGATTTTCTACAATTTTTATAATAAATTGGCATGCCAAGATCAGAAATAGCTACCGTTTGTTTACGTATCTACAGGAATTTTCAAAATTCGTCAGTTTATGCATGAAAGTATAGTTAAGATACCCATAATTTTAGAGTTATTGCAGTAGAACATATATAAAATATATCATAAAAGCAGCGGTTTGCATAAAAAAACGTTAACCCTGCAGATCAAAGACAACTCCCCAATTTTGAGGACAACTGGAAATAGAAATGGCAATTCAGCATTAGCTCACTGGAGTTGGCCTCTATTTGTACATGAAATGTATATGAAATAATTTTGGAGTAGGTTTATTATACGAGATCATAATATTAGTGACAATGGTCTACGTGATTTAAATGTTTCACTAATCCATTTAAATTCATTTCCCTGCATAATTAGTATATTATGAATGCTACTGTTTGAAATATTACGAAGTCGTCATTTTCATACGAGTACGTCCAGTACAGTTTGTTAAATATCACAAAAATGTTTAAACTCCAAATTTGAAGACAAACTAATTACAGTTAGCGATTCTTATGACGAAAGTTACCAAATTTAATTTCTATAGACTAATAATGATTTTCGATAAATGTGTTCCCTCAGATATTCTTTTCCCATCTGAATCAGAATCTCAAATCGCCGTTCAACGACAGAAGCATGCTCCCTAATCACGAATTTCATTGGTGACGATTAGTTGAGCTCATTTCTTTACTGTCGTATTCCGATTTAAGTATTTGAAAAATCTCATGTTTCCCATCTTTGATACCGACTCCCAGTGCTTTTTTAATGGATTCCAATTGGATGGAAGTACTTATAACTAGTATTCCCTCTGGTCAGAAACTGTTCATACGTACAACTTTTGACGTTGGTCGAAGGCAGTTGGCGTAGAGTTGAAAATTCTAAAAAAATCTCATACGTTGTACTTTTTATGCAATATAATTAAAAAGTACATGAATGAATGAAAGAAAGACAAATAATCAGTTTTCTGAATATTTTGTGGATCGTTAATGTCGGAATGTTTTCCCGACTGCGCAGCTTTTCCAACCAGAAGGAGTACTCGTATATGACGCGGCAACATTATTTCTTTTTTTAAATGCGTTTTACTTTGAAAAAAGAATGTATGTTGCCGCACCCTGATCATACCTTGAGAGCGACAGCTTATTTCTCTTTGCTTACTGACTCATTGTGAGGCTAACGCTGAGACCAATCTAGGAATTTTTGGACTCTACGAGTACATCGTAGGAGAACCTCTTTCTTGCATATACTATTCATCATAAAAATAAACATTCAACATTACAAATATGAGTTGGTTAACTACTGACTTCAAAATGAAATTAAATGCAGTAACATAAGTTCAAAAATAGTATGGAAATCTATGCCATTGTGTTAAGAGTAAAATAACGTTCATTATGCAAGAAAGCCATGCAAAAGACAATCAGTTGATAGGTAAACGTAAATGCTGATTGTTTTTGGTAAAAATACCATATTTTTGAACTCACCTGGACTTACGTACGTGACTCAGTAGAAGTCTTTGCTTGTTGACTGAGTAATGGCGGTAGTATACTGGGGTCGGAATGATAGTGATGATGCAACGCTGACAGACGGGACAACTCCTATTGAAAAATCATTCATTATTGTAGGATGTACCTTAACTACTGTGGTTTACACCAGTGAATGAAGACTTTACTTTCGAAGCTAAATTTATGAAAGCCAGTATTACAATTTTCCTGAGAGTTAACTTGTTCGCTATAAGTTTTCTAATAATGCTAACATTATATTATTTTTTTATTACCAAAGATACGTAGATTTTTTCTCAATAATATTTCGCTGATGTTGTCCAAAAAGCGTTGAAAGTCCTCTGAACATCAAATAGAGTCAGTTGATAATTATGATCTTGGACGACTTAAAGTGAAGCATTATGTCATTGAAGATGCTGTTTAGAATGGTTTCGAAATTTTTCAGAGGTGCATGGATTCTTCTAGAGCAGGGGTTCCCAACCTTTCTTCCACCTTGTACCGCTTCAGTATTTCGATAGATGAGCATGTACCTCCGAATTTTTGCGACAGGATGGTGAATAGACAAATAAAATTCCATTGAACTTTTAATAGAAATTTTAGGTTTAGACACTATAAACTAACATTAATTTTACCCCTTTAGATAAGCAAATGTACCCCTAGGGGTACATGCACCCAAGGTTGGGAACCCCTATTCTAGAAGCTCCACTATCTGATCTCGAGTGTATTTTGACAGGCCTTTTAAAAGTACGAAATTGAATAGTAGAATGAAATGTTTCATTCCTTGTTTATGAAGATATTTCTATGGCTAGAGTAATTAAAATTTTCTACTTATCTCGGGCAAGTTCAAGTTCTAATTCACAATTTTCTGTGATTCTAACTTGACTTCAAGAAAAAGATACAATATAAATATAGTATGTATCCATTGTCCATAATACATAAACATACAGTAGCTCTTGTTTCGAAAGTATGTTGTCAAAGGGTATCAAAAATTTTTGAAGCGTCTTATCACATTGATAAGACGTTTTTAGCTATTAATTTTGCTACAGTTCTTCTTCGCATTTGTTTTCGATCTACAAAAATGAGTGGTGTATTAGTTTATCCTCGAAGAAGTTTTAAAATAGAAGTAGAATTTCAAGCCTGATGAATATTAATTTTTTCATTTTATAATAGCTGCATTATAGGATTATTATGACATTGAGTCGTTCGAGGCTTCAAGAACTAGCAAGGATTATTGTTAAATGAATAAAAGGATAGAATTAATTAGGATGATCGAGTGAATGTTGTTTTACAACAAACAAAATTAATTTATTTTGAAAAATGGCAGTAGACGTGATTTTAAGACCCCAAGTACATTAATCTGTGTACTTGTATATTGTATTTTCGAAATGTTCTCTGAAACCATTGCCATAAGTTAAATTTCTAACAGGACTATCTTGTATTAGGATTTGATATCGCTGCTAAAATATTATAATAAGTCTTGACGTATTTCCAAAAAAATGTATGATTAAATAATTTATAGAGGTGAAACAAAATTCCGTTAGGATTTTATTTACGAAGATGTATTCTGAGCTTTACCTCCAGGCTCCAGAAACAGATACGGGCACAATAATCAGAATTTTGAAATCTTGAATTCTACAATTGCCACAGTTTGGGAGAGACTAGAGATGAAAAATATTGATCGCATTCCTTATCAGGGATCTCACCTGCCCATATTGCCTCGGCTGCGCCATTTAGCAATGCAGCCGTAGCAGAACGCGTGCTTGCAGCCAGGTAGAGTTCCATATAACCGATTGTGAGCTTCGATCCTCTCAGAACAAATATTACATAATGGAGTTGAAGCTGTAGAAACAGTTCGGATACTGGTATTATTAGTGCGTATTTGCGCAACAGTTTGTTTTCTCACGCAACCTCCCATTCCAACCGATTGAAACAGAGGTAAACGTTTCTTATGAACTAGCTCTAAAATGGTGATATTTCATACACGTTTACTCGAAGACTAACCCTAAAAATTCACTTGTCTCGCGAACTGCACTGAAGCAGAACTGAACAGTGGAAGATGGGACCAGTATCATAGTAGACGCAGACTAATCGGGTTTAATATCGAAGGATGTTTACAAGATCTAATCTACGACCACTGATTTGAAACTAGAATGACCAGATTTTTAAGCCCTGACTAGACATTTCCGGAAAGAAAATCAGTCACTAATTATATCCGATTCATACAGATGAGAAATACTAATAAACATAGAAAATATAGTTATATACCCTCCAAAAATGACGGGTTGGGCAAAAGTTACTTTACACTTTTAAATACTATGGCAAAAAATCTAATAAAGGCAAAAAAGCGGATTATATATCAAGCTAGTGCGTGTGAATGTTAAAAATAATGTGTTTTAATATCGAAATCCCACGATTTAGATTGGACTATTTGAAAATTATTATGGAGATGAATGCATGAAAGATTTACATCGAATTATTGTGTTTTAAATGAATACTTTTCATTAATATATACAAAGCTTCCATTCTGTATCTTATCTACTGATAACATGGCCCAGATAGTATTCGTTTTAAATAACGTTCCAGTGCACTAGGAACAAAATTCCTAGTTCACTGGAACTTTTCCTAGTCGATGTTCGTGGCTCCTGTTAAATGCTGTTTGAATTACGCTGAATTGCATATGCATTTCGTACTGCTCTCGTTCTACCAGAGTGTTCCTTATTAGCTGTTGATCTGGATTCTCTGGTTCTTGAATTCATTGCAGTAATGCAATGTCTGGAGTGACTTTTGCTCCACCCGTTATTTAAAGCTTCAAACTGAAACTCAAAGTGTATTTGAATATATGCCCAAGAAACATTTCATTGACAAGATGCCTATAAATATTTAACCTGTTTACTAAAGAATGAAAACTCCAATTACTCAATAATTTTTTACTTGAATAAATTAGTGAATAAGTCTAAAACATTAGAATCAAATAAAAATGTACATTATTTCTGAACAATGCAGCATAATAATTAGGCGCTGCATGAATCATACCTACACAGGTATATATGTGGAGAAACTTTTACAACATGGTTCTTTACTACTCTTTTTCAATTGTCTTGGTAAAGATAGGAAAACATTCAGCTCCTAAAAATGTTATTCTATCCTCTGGCCTAACTGCGAGAAAATACATTTTGCTTCAGAGGACAAATGCGAACAACGATTTCATCCCTGCTCCGTCATTCATCCTCACTTGTCATTTTTACGTTGAATTCAAGTCAAATAACATATTCATTATGACTGACTCTATTTATTGTTTTTCTTTAGGTCTTCTTTTCATTTTCACTTGAATTGTGAGTCAATGTTTTCTGTTTCATGTATATGTGAAAAATGAAGCTTAACTCTTTCTTTTCCATGTTTGACTTAACTCTAATGAGGCACTCGATGGTCACTTCCTTAACCTCTCTTGACATTTTTATTGATGTCTTAAAGCCTGCCTACTTATTTATCTCTATTTCTAGCCGCCACAACACCAGAGGTGCATATGTTTACCTACATGAATACTGGCTCATCTCTTTGTGACTCTCCTAATTTATGCACAATATTGAATTTTGGCTGAATAATTCAAATCTGATGAACCTACAACAAACAACGTTAACACCTATGAATCCCCGTTACTGATGCAAACAATATATCTGGCATTCTTAGTTGAAGGACTTCCATACTCTATTCCCTTCACGAGAATGAACTTCATAATACGCTGAGATATTATCTCCAAATATTCAGTCGCAATCTCTGTGGTTCACAGCCATATAGCTTGAATGATAAGCTTGTGTAAAAATAACTCCTGTAAAGCCCAAAAGCTTTCACTGGTTCAATGCCGTTTTTTAAGCATCAATCTGCTCCCCATTTGTCCGATCATCGTGGACAAAGGGAAAATTTCTGTGATCACCTTTATTCAAACCTAATTTCTTTGTTGGAGCAATAAATCACAGACTTTTAGTCTTCTGCCATTCATGTAAAATAAAGTTTGAAAAATTGTCACCAATCAACTTTCGATACATTTAGACGAATCAAACGCTCCTCATTGGATGCGAAATGATAACCAATACTTCATCAGTGCAAAAATCCACAAATATATTGATAAGATAACACCGTTGCAATAGAAACAACGCGTGAAAACATCTTCGAAATGCGACTCAATACGACTACTATGAAAAATTTCAAATCTAATCCTTGAAATCTACGTACTAAAGATTCTCAATTGATCTAGCTAATAGCTTGGTCGACTGGTGAGCGAATCTGCTTGCGAGCGGAAAGACCCGGGTTCGCATC
>VCRD01000584.1:76081-120103 GCA_006783055.1 Trinorchestia longiramus
ACTGGAACGTTTCCTAGTCGATGTTCGTGGCTCTTGTTAAATGCTGTTTGAATTACGCTGAATTGCATATGCATTTCGTACTGCTTTCGGTCTACCAGAGCATTCCTTATTAGCTGTTGATCTGGATTCTCTGATTCTTGAATTCATTGCAGTAATGCAATGTCTGGAGTGACTTTTGCTCCACCCGTTATTTAAAGCTCCAAACTGAAACTCAGTGTATTTGAATATATGCCCAAGAAACATTTTATTCACAAGATGCCTATAAATATTTACCCTGTTTTCTAAAGAATGAAAACTCCAATTACTCAATAATTTTTTTACTTGAATAAATTAGTGAATAAGTCTAAAACATTAGGATCAAATAAAAATGTACATTATTTCTGAACAATGTAGCATTATAATTAGGCGCTGCAGGAATCATACTTGCACAGGTATAGATGTGGAGAAACTTTTACAACATGGTTCTTTAATACTCTTTTTCAATTGTCTTGGTAAAGATAGGAAAACATTCAGCTTCTAAAAATGTTATTCTATTCTCTGGCATAACTGCGAGAAAATACATTTTGCTTCAAAGGACAAATGCGAACGATGATCTCATCCCTGATCCGTCATTCATCCTCACTTGTCAATTTTACGTTGAATTCAAGTCAACTAACATCTTCATAATGACTGACTCTATTTATTGTGTTTCTTTATGTCTTCTTTTCATTTTGATTTGAATTGTTAGTCAATATTTTCTGTTTCATGTTTATGTGAAAAATTAAGCTTAACTCTTTCTTTTCCAAATCGTTTGACTGAACTTTAATGAGGCACTCGATGGTCACTTGCCTTGACATTGTTTATTGATGTCTTAAAGCCTGCCTACTTATTTATCTCTATTTCTAGCCGCCACAACACCCAGAGTACGCATATGTTTACCTACATGAATACTGGCTCATCGCTTTGTGACTCTCCCAATTTATGCACAATATTGAATTTTGGCTGAATAATTCAAATCTGATGAACCTACAACAAACAACGTTAACACCTATGAATACCCGTTACTGATGCAAACAATATTTCTGGCATTCTCATTTGAAGAACTTCCATACTTTATTCTCTTCACGAGAATGAACTTCATAATACGCTGAGATATTATCTCCAAATATTCAGTCGCAATCTCTGTGGTTCACAGCCATATAGCTTGAATGATAAGCTTGTGTAAAAATAACTCCTGTAAAGCCCAAAAGCTTTCACTGGTTCTATGCTGTTTTTTAAGCATCAATCTGCTTCCCATTTGTCCGATCATCGTGGACAACTGGAAGATTTCTATGATCACCTTTATTCAAGCCTAGTTCCTTTGTTGGAGCAATAAATCACAGACTTTTAGTCTTCTGTCATTCATGTAAAATAAAGTTTTAAAAATAGTTACCAATCAACTTTCGATACATTTAGACGGATCAAACGCTCTTCATTGGATACGAAATGATAACCAATACTTCATCAATGCAAAAATCCACAAATATATTGATAAGATAACACCGTTGCAATAGAAACAACGCGTGAAAACATCTTCGAAAATGCGACTCAATACGGTACTATGAAAAATTTCAAATCCAATCCTTTTTCGCAATTTTCGCAATTAATGATCTTTTTTCGCAATTTTCTGTCGTAAACACGTCATTTACAGGGAAAAAGCAGAAAATACTATTTAATTGATTAACTAACTTATTCTTGTGAGCTTCACGTCAGTCTAACTTTCTATCCGCGTTTGGATGATATATAAAGCGTTTCCTGACGGTCCTGTGTAGCGTTAGTGACCAGGCTTTGTAAGCACGGCCTGAGCAATGCAGTCACGTTTGGGACCTTTTCATAACTGCAAGTTTTAGTGTTCATTGAATTCTTTCGATAGGATTTGTGTTCCTCCTGCTATCCCTCTTCTTGGTTAAGATACTACCACGCTTAAGGGTTCTGTCATGGTCGGTGCTAGACGAACTTTTCAGTTATCCAAAAGTTCAGAAACTTTTGTGATGAAAGTTCTTACCTAGAGAGTTCATAAAACGTAAACTTTTGAAATTTGCGGAGTTTCGCATATTAAGTGCACTGACTGAACTGAATTGGCTTACGTGATTGGTGTGTACGTGCGTGATTGATGCCTTTATTTTAGATGGCATGAGGTTTGGGTAGCACCCCAAGAATGGGCCAAACGGCTCGTTTCTATTGCCTTATTCTGTTCTAAAATTCTAAAAATACAAAAATCTTCTATGTAAAAGACATTTTTTATCTGCCATGAAAATAATGCAGTTTAGCTGTTTGAGTGCATTGTTCGCCACACAAAACAAAAAAATGTGACATAACATGAATTCCAAATATACGTTCATACATACGTAGTATAAGTTAGGCGTACTCTCGTTTTCTCAAATAACTTGTGCCGACTCTAAATCATTGTATCAAAAACGGCAACTTTTGACAAAGTTATGGCAAGATTTCTCGCTTCATTTTTGTTAGGTAATGTTATTTTGAAGCAAAACTTGTGATTATAAGTCAAGTCTCATTAAATTTTCTTGCCGTGAACTTTTAAATTTTTCCATGTAATGGTATTTTAAAGGGGATTTATCCTTTTACCCACCATACTTAGTTTCGACCGTACTTGATTGTATTTTCTTCGTGGTATAGGTGTATATAGGCGACTGCATCTGTATCCAGTTTATTAATTTTGAGGTAATGAGAGTCAGATAAGTTAATACTATTGTATGTATTTAGTTAACACATCTCAAGGCATCTGTAGGAGCAAGGGCGTTATCATTTGAATGTATGCAGTAAATGCATCCGAATACACTGATAAATGAGCTTATTTTTGTTTGAACAAAGTGTTAGTTTTTTCTCCGGTGGTCTTATTTCTTACCGAACCATGAAGAGTGAGTAATCTTTTCTCCATCATTCGTTTGACGGCCTTTGTACTGAGATTTTTTGTGCGAATGTAGTTTGACTTTTCATATTGAATTGGCCAGCTAATATATCGTAATGTCAAGCCCAAAAGGGCAAAACCTTTAACCCTTTAGCGACCAATTTTTTTTTCTAGTTTGTACGTCTAAGCTCACAAAGACCGTCTGTACACTGATGCAATGAAGCACGCCGAGAGCCAGGCAGCCAAAAGAACGACGCTGTAACATGCCGCCGCGTTCAAACCTAGTAGCAACCTCATATTGCTCACTGTTTAATTATATTGTTTAATTATATTAACAATTCTCTCAAAGACCGTAAAAGAGGACCGTATGGTCCTTTTCGTCGCTAAAGGGTTAATGTGTTAGCAACGTAAAATCAGTAGAATGCGTCAGGGACGAACAAAATATTTTATTTTCTAAACTGCCCTAATCTTGAGGACTGCGACTGAATTTATTCGATTACTTCTCTCTTAATTCATTGTTAGGAAATATCGTAACGCAAAATCGTTTAGCGCTTCAGCTTGTTGTACTCGTACTTAGACCTAAAATTCAACGGGTGGTCGTGAGATTTTATGTTATTCAATATTTGGTTTAATTGTAGACATGGCACATGTATGTTACATAGGAACTTAAAAAGACTACAATAAAAAGTTCGTAGTATTCAAAATGAAGAAAATTGACTTCCAAGCCAATTTTGAAGTCAGAACCAATCGTGAACATCAGTCTTAGAGGATTACAATATAGATATTTTTATTAAGTCTTCTAAAAAAGGGTATATTCAATAATAAATACTGTTTTCAGTAAGAAATTAGAAACTATGTTAAAATTGTTCATGTATTTGCAACTACAGTTGTCATCACTTATATTGAACTTTCGATAAACGCTACAATGTGCGGACGACATCGTTGACAGAGTAGTATTTATAGTCCAAATATTTCATACATGAATCATCTGAAGGAATGAAACTATAAAAACCTCGAACGATACGCAATTCATCGTAACATGCGTATAATTCTAAGAAATTTATGACTTCGTTTTAAATATTCAACCATTATTGCCCCAGACAAACTTCGCAAGAAACTCCTAGTGAAAGTGTCAAAAAGTTACTTAGAATATCAACACAGTCCTGGCAAGTATCGGATGAACTCAACTTCTAACACGAGGGTGAAAATCAACAAGCATACATACATAGCTTTCAATGCATACGTTTTGGACTAACAAGATTCTATTCTTCGCGTTGAAACAGCAAAAATTGTCACGATGTTAAAAGCGGCTCGTACATTTACTGAGTATTGATGTCGATTGACGTAGGTAGATTCAGAAATCCTAATTAATTCTGTTGGAAACAAAACTTTGTCACAGTTAGTATTTCATAGAACTTTACTCTTTGTTGAACAAGGCTTAATGACAAAAACAAAGAAGATCAACATCTGGCATCTTCTTTGTTTTTAGTGCTGTCATCGATAGTTAAAGCAGCGCTAGAAACTCTCAGTAGAAACTTGCAGAATTTATAACATTCAGGACGATAATAATAGCTCAAATGACCTCTTTGAGAGCATTGATATTACTTTTATAACTCAAAACATGCACAATCTGCGAATTTTGGACTCCAAAAAACCATAGCTAAACGAAAACTTGAAGTTTTTCGAAAAATCTCGTTCTCCCAACGCTTTAAGACTTAATCTTAATTAGATTCAGGTTTCTGAATTTACATTCGCCTACTTTCATCTATAACTATTAATTGTAAAATCTATTTCATGAGCTCTACTTCCAAGACCTAACTTTTACTATGACGTTTCTTCTAAAAACTACCAAGAACTGAAAATAAGTATCACAGATATTTTTCAACAGTTCTGTAATCGATTTGAGCACGAACAAGTGTCCATACTTCATGCTCTTACAGAGAGCTTTGAAAAACCGCTTTTTGGAACAAAAGATCTTAAAATAAGTGATTCTATTGAGTTACGTTTGTAAAACAAAAGTTTACATTTGACTAATTATAAATACCACCTACATGAAAACTAGCGAATTTGGCAAACTATGTTGTACTCAATAACTTAGAGCTGAAGAGATTCTATGCATTTCACACTCTTCCAACTTGTTCTGCTGTCTCATACAGCCTTTACTCCCCTTTTAGTATAATCACTTCTGAGCTTCAAAATTCAGGCTTTCTCTTTTTCAAGTCCATCGATGACTGGATTCAAAGTTTCTCCTCATAAATCTGAACTCACAAAGTTGAGAGCTAACCGAATTCTGTGTTAGCAGATTGCTGGTTTAGCAGATCAATTTGCATTATTTGGCCATGAATTCAATTGGAACTTGACAAAACTATCAGTGAGAGTAAAATTCTTAATTTTGTATGTTCATTGCTCGATTCTAGCAATTTATAAATAGAAAATAATTTTTACATAACTGACTTTTTTCATAGATTGATTTTGTTCATGCTTACTTTGTTTTGCCCTATTTTAGGGCGTCGTACTTAGTCTTGAGTACCAGAGCAAGTGATCTCTGTATATACTCGATGCTTTATGGAATACATTTGTGGCTGCTGAAGCAGTCCTATCTTTAAAGTTTCTGAAAATCCTATGCTGAAACCAGCTGAAAGTGAGTGTTCGATAGTTTTTACTGAGATTGAGAAGCAACTTGTAATTTATTGAGACTAAATGTAACAAAAAAGTTTTCAATTTCCATCAAATTTGATCCTAAACCCAGAGTACGAGTATCAAGATATGATATTTCATACCACATTGTAAATCTGTTCATAGTAAGTTATTGCATCACCTCTAATAAAGCACAATCATAAACCTATGCTGAGAATGCAATAATTTCACTCTAAATTCTTGAGGCTAAAATTTCCATCAGAAAAAACCCTAACCATAAAATCACCGTCACATTCTGGTTCAAAAGTTGCCGGGATTATAACATAATATCCAGGCTCTAAGTCAAGCCGCGCCAGCACTTCTCTGTAGTTGATGTACACGCCAGACGTTCCTGTCTCATAATTGTACATGAAGTGTTCCTTCGGCAGACGGTGATCAGGATCTGAGGTCTGGAGGCAAAAATTCAGGAGAGGTTATAGAAATTCAAGTACAACGCTAGGTTTAAAATGAAATCATTGAAAAAAGTTCTTTCGCGATTGTTGATTTTTGAGAGAAATTCAAGCTGTTTAACGTATACGAGCATATGAGTCTTTTTCTACACTTTATTAAATTTTTAACTATTTATATGATTCTTTGGCAAATTCTTGGGCTGTGCAGGTTACCATACCGTTTAATTACGTACCCTTCTAGAAATTAATTTTTGGCTACATAAATTTGTAACCGACCTCGGCTTTAATATGTAAGAATATTTCATTTATAAACGAGGTAATAGTTTATATAAACTGAAGAAATTAATTGCACATGTCAGGTAACACTTTTCTATGGTAAAAAATATGATAAACAGTGCCTTCTTGAAAAACCATAATTATTATAATCACAGTTTGGTTTTCTAAGTTGGAACGAAAGCAATGTTTGGATTTTCTCAGGCAAGTTTTGTGCTGCATTAATTTGCGTGAAGCCTTTTAATATAGTAAAGAATTGCAGTAATGAGTACATTTTTTGTCAGATTATAAAAATATTGGTGATAATCTTCAGCTGTAACCCCTTCTATGTTCATCCCATCTGAAAATTACATTAAAGTGGATACTTTACCTTGACGTTAAACGTAGCCGTTTATGAAAGAATTAAACCCTATCCACATGCTGTTACACATACAAATGTTTCATTTCAGACACTTCGGAAAAATGTTACGTAACTTGTTATTGATCGTCATAAAAAATCTTTGGTTTACGTCTGAAGTGTTGCTGGCATCATTGAATGCGACAAAAGCGTGAGAAATGGTGTGGGAAATTTTTTTGAGCTGTTGAATTTATACTTATTGATGAAGTAATATTTGTAATATTTACGAATGATTTTTATCAAGAAAACAGACCTGCTCATCAACTGAGTCGAAGACTCCATTTTGAAACGGCTGCATTGAGTGTAAGTACGATATTAAAGGATTTAAAGTGTTAAAAGTATATTTAAAAATGTTGCTCAGCTCTCATCTAGAGCAATCGACGTTACATTTTATAATTGACCGCTTTTTGTCAACATAAAAAATGTCATCCTACGTTACAATAACGATGTCTAACCTAACATAGCTCTATCAACCAGAGATATCTTGGAAGAACTCGACGAAGAAAATATTACTTCATCCTGCATATTTTCCTTGCCTTGCTCATCTGATTATCACTTTTTTAAGGCACTAAAGAACTATTTTGAGGCTTTTAGGCTGGCATCAAGACATGAGGTTGAAAACCAATTCGATTGGCATTTATTCAACTAAAATAATTTAACAAAATAACTTTTAACAGTTTGATGATCGATGGAATGAGGTGCTGAAAATGATTTGGAAAGATAATATGGATTGAATATTTTCATGATCACTTTTTTGATCTACAATATTGACCATATAGAGAAATGAAATTTCCTTCATGCATCATTCTGTTCATTGAACAAACTCGTGATTTCTCGATCCAAGAATCTTTAATTCAAAAATGAGTCACTTCAAGAAACAACAAATTATTATTCGTAGGTAAAATAGTCATAGAAGGGAATGACTTGACGCATTAATGGATTGCCCAGCATGCGTGTGCGTACCAACTTGATGTATGTTGGTCCATATAGATCTCTTTTAAAGAACGTTAACTTGTATCCAAGAGCATACCACGATACTTTCGCTAATCATTAACATTAAATTTCAATCTAGCTAATACTTGATACCTTGTAAATCAGCACCGCAATTTGGAGCATCTTGATACTGGAGTCTTTGAAAGAGCGCCTGTGCTCTTGCATTAATCCAACCATCACGCTGGCTTTGCCATCGTCATCCGCCTCTTCTTCAAGATCTTCTTCACTTACACTATTTCTTCCTGGAAATGAAAGCACACAGCAGGTATGTAGAGCGTGTTCTGAATCGAGATGTAAATACGTTAAAAAAGATTGCCTTTTTTCAATTTTCATTACATCGTTCCCACAATTTTTGCAATGAATGATCACAACGGTCAATGTCGCAGAATGTCGCGGAACTTGGTATACAATTCAGGCAACGATTATAAGCAACAAAAAACGGCTCTATTTGTGTAAATTGTTATGTTACTGTATTTAAAATCATAATTTCTATCTACATTTCTTCTGGCGTGATGTTATTGATTTTAGGCAATTACTCTACGATTCATCGGTATTTGTTTGCGTTTTCAACATATTCGTGCTCCATGCATGCTAATATGCATACCCAACTAATAGGAAAGTTATTGATTTAAATATTTTTTTTTGATTCATGAGTAAAATGCAAAAGGGTTTCGAATTTTTCGAGTTGTCGTGAAACTTTGTATACAGTTCAGGCAACGATTATAGGCAACAAAAAAGGGTCTGTTTGCGTAAATTGTTCTGTAATAATATTTAATAATCATTTCTAGCTATTTTTTTGTGGCGTGGTGCTATGGATTTTGGCAATTATTTTGCTATTCTTCGGTATTTGTTTGCATTTTAACATATTCGTGCTCCATGCATGCGTATACGACCAACCATTGGGAAAGTTATTGATTCAAATTTTTTTCGATTTATGTAAAAAATGCACAAGGTATCTCCGTACAAATGAAAGAATGGATTGGGCAAAAGTAAAAGTATCTAGTAGTTTATGTCTCACGTGCATTTTGTAAGGATGCAATTTCAATTCTAACTTTACAATTCTGTTGAATGTGCTTTTACTTTTGCCCAATCCGTTCTTTCTTGAAGAAATGTTTGGATTTGCTAACAGTGTTTGGTGAACAATTTCGACATTTTCTGGTGTTCGTTCAGTACTCTTGCGGCCTGATCGACCTTTGTTTAGATTTAGGCTGGTTCCTTCAGTTTTGTACTGCCTGACATTTTTCCAGATGGTCACCTTCGATGGAGAATTTCTTTCAGGGAAGTGCTCTTGAAATAATTCTTGAACATGTTGAATACTGTTGCTATCCAAAAAATTCACAACTATGAAGATCCTTTGTTGTTTTGTAAGTTGCATCTTGAAGGTTGGCTCATTGAAGGATAAAATTAGTGACATTAAAACATGACGATACCGTATTTATGGGAAATTTCATACAAAACCGTATCCATGGTAAAACATAAAAAATCCTTGGAAGGAGCAGTCTAACTGTAAAATGTGTATTTTAGATATTGTGCACAAACATGTTTTCAGTGTCTTACTAAAAATAATGCTGCAAAAATATGCTTTCAAATTTTCTCATGAAATTTTCATCATAGATAGAGAAATGGTTGACAAACAACATGCAACTTTTCAAATTTTCCTAACTTTAATAATTTTTAATTATAATTATTTGAAATTGGGTTAACTGTTTTTTGGAACACCCTGTATATGATCACCTTCTATTTTGACGCCAGATTTGTGTGATACATATCTCTACAATGGCTACAGGCACTTCAAAACACCGAGGATGCATCTATAAGGGAAATTCATTCTGCTACGCGTGTGGGGATTTCACAACAGTATCACAGCGCCGAACAATTACTTCGTGAGAACTGCTTACTTTCATTATTTTGACTAAAGTTGAAAATCAGGACAAATCCTGGGCCCCACACATCTGTTGTAAACCCTGCTACAATGGACTTACTACATGGATTAACGGCAAGAAAGCAGCCATCCCGATGGTCTGGAGAGAACCACGAACCATGCACATGATTGTTATTTTTGTCTGCCAAATATAACAGATTTCTATGCTTCTTGTAGGAAAAAGATTAAATATCCCAATCTCCCCTCAGCTGTGAAACCTGTTCCCCACTCAGATGATCTCCCTGTCCCTACACCCCAGCAAATAAGGATCTTCCTCCATCAGATGAAGAAATGCTTTCAGAGAAAGGTTCTGCCAAATCAATTTCTTCTGAAGACAATGCCTCTGTTTATTCAGGAGCAAGTGCCAATGAGCCCCTATGGATCACGCACGAAGATCTGAATGACCTTGCCCGTGATTTGTATCGATCTAAACAGCAGTCAGAGCTCATAACATCCCGGCTTAAGCAGTGGAACCTGGTTAAGGCAGATGTAAGCATTACCAGCTACAGAACACGGAACAAGGACTTCGCTTCGTTCTTTGACATGGAAAACAGGTTGTGCTACTGCGCAGATGTCTCTATCTTGTTCACTTTCCTTGGTTCTCCACATAATCCCTCAGACTGGCGTCTTTTCAAAGGCTCTTCCAAGCGAAGTCTGGAGGTTGTGCTCCTGCACAAGGGGAATAAATACCCCAACATTCCCACCGCCTACTCAGTCCATCTGAAGGAGTCGTATGACAATATGGAGCTCAATTTGGAAGATGTCAAGTACAACCAGTACCAGTGGAATCTCTGCGGGCACTTCAAGGTCATTGGGGCCTTATGGGTATGCAAGCGGGCTTCACAAAGTACTGTTACTTTCTCTGTCTATGGAACAGTCGGGCTGTGGCCAAGCACTACAAGCAGAAGGACTGGATCTATAATAGGACCACTTTTGTGCCTGGTGAACACATAGTGTCCAAGAAAATTTCCTGGTGGACATGAACAAGGTGCTTCATCCTCCGTTTCGCATCAAGCTTGGCTTGATGAAAAATTTCATAAAGGCCCTGGACAAAAATGGCGCTGTCTTCTAACACTTGGGCACTTTGTTCCCAGCTCTGAGTTCTGCTAATCTCAAGGAGGGCATCTTCGTCGGACCTCAGATCCGAGAGGTGCTGAAGGCTAAGGGCTTTGAGGAGCTTCTTACCTTAAAGAAACTCAGAGCATGAGAAGCATCTAAGTCAGTCTGCCATGTCTTAATTGGTTACACACGGGGACTAGATTACCAAGAGTGTGTCGAGAAGTTTTTACAGTCTTATAGGATATGTGAGGCCCAATGTCACTCAAAATTCACTTTCTCTACTCCCACCTCAACTTCTTCCCTCCGAACCTAACAGCAGTAAGCGATGAACGTGGAGAAAAGTTCCACCAAGCTATTACTAAGATGGAGTCCAAAAAAAACCCTCTTCTGTCACGGTACTATGATTTGCGTGTATTGTATCATATTATCCAAGTAATTTAGTTTCGTCTGTATCTAGGATGTTTTTCTGTAATATACCTTTGTAAAATATAAGATAACATGTTTTGCATTTATACGTAGTGTAATTAAAATGGGATGTGTTAAAGCAAAAATCTAGAGGTTATGGAGCAAAACTGTTCATAAAATTGAATTCATCACGTCAAGATCAGTAAATAACCTATTCACATCCTTATCTCAGATTTTTTTTTTATGTAAACTAATGTTGTAAGAGGGAAAAAGGCTCTGTTTGTGTAAATTGTTCTGTTATTGTATCTAAAAAAATTTCTACATATCTATTCTTTTTATGGGGTAATGCTATGGGTTTTTGGTATTTATTCTGCTATTCTTTGGTATTTGTTTGCGTTTTCAACATATTTGTGCTCCATGCATGCTTATACACCCAACTAATACGAAAGTTATTTATTTAAATGGTTTTTGATTTATGCAAAAAAACGCCAACATATACCGAAGAATTGCAGAGTAATTGCCCAAAATCCATTGCATCACACTGCAAAAAAAGTAATTAAAAATGATGAATTTTAGATACTATAATGAATACATTTATCGAACGAAGTCGTTTTTTGTTGTCTATAATCGTTGTCAGAACTATAATACATACCAAATTTCACGGCATTCTGATGTACAAACTGGAAAACTCGAAAAATTTCATCAGGGTATTTTTTACATGAATCGAAAAAAAAGTCACTAACTTTCATAATAATTGTGTGTTCAAGCATGCACGGAACACATATGTTGAAAACGCAAACAAATACCGAGGAATCCTAGAATAATTGTCAAAAATCCATAGTATCACAGAAGACAAATAAATAGAAATTGTGATTTTCAGATATGATAACGGAACAATTTACAAGAACAGAGTCGTGTACGTATGTTTATAATAAGTATGTACGTTTTCTTATTATAATTGCGAATTGAACTCACGTAAAATGTATTTCAAATTGATCTCGAATCATTTGAACTTAAAACTGACTTATTTTACATTGAACGTCAATTATTTTAAATTGAACTTAATTTATTTTAAACTAGACTTCATTTATTTGAAATAAAGTTAAAATGGTGTAGTCTAGATTGCAACATGACAGATTGCAAATTTCTCCATGTCTTTAAATTTTTCCTCTTCTGTTATAAATATTACGACAAGAAACCTTATTTTCAGTGCAATCATGCGACAGTTATTAATTTTCTGAAATCAACGACTGGTAAGGATTTTTACCACTGATGCAATAGTTATTGATAGGTGCTATCGTTCTTACAAACTTTTGGGAATCTTTTTGCAAATTATTGAAGGTTAATAACAGTAAGTATTCATCCCTTTTCGCTGGAACTATTACAAAGTAAAAGGAAATTACACGAGTAGCTATTTTATATCATAATACGGCTGCGTAACAATCGTGCGTAAATTTACGTACGCAACCTAAGTCCTTAACTTCCTATTTATTAACTGAAAGAAATTAATCGTCATGAAAATACAAGCTAAAATCTTTTCTAAACTTTATAAATAAATAAATAGTAATTTTTTGAATAATATCTTTTACTAACTCACCGGTGTCCATGATGTGCAGGAGGATCTGGGGGTTGGTGGAGAACAAATCGAAGTTGTTGCGACTGCCTCCAGCGTTGACGCCTGCTCTCCACGATCCTTCGATTTCCCGAGTCTGTGTAATTTTTATGATCAAGTTTGAAGCGTAACTTCCGAAAGATCCTCACCAACGTACACTATGTAACTGTTCTACAGGAGACATCCTAGTTATTAAAATTAAATAGTTTTGATATATATTAATAGCCAATTTGGATGGGAAAATGTTAGGTTAATTTATCAAATAAATCATGTTGTACGAAATAAAAAATTGAACCTAAAATTTTCTTATTCACTCATCTCACTATGATATTTTACTTTAGTAGCTCGCTGCATTCGATCACAGGTATTCGATCTAATTATATTGCATAATTGAATACCATACCAGTAAACGATCATGTTTTCACTTCCTTGAGCGTTGTTCAAAGCATTGTTCATTAATCTCTTTCCTAACGCGCGGAGATATTTGTCTTGCGTTTCTATTCGAAACGCTTCAATGAGCTCTTAGCTAAAAATATGTGGTCTACACAATATGGTCTGGTTGGAACCAAGCAGGGAAAACGAGAATGGTATGAGAATATTTCTTAGAAAATTGACCTCTTACATTAAGATTGGGTTGAAAGTTAGCATTTGAATGACATCGCAAAGAGGGGCCCCTGTCAGTTCAGCTTCCATCGTATTATTAATTTCGTTTATGTGGCAGAAACCCCAAGTGAAAATGGTGAGGTACATTTTCCTCAGAACTCGTATGTACATACATAATATGGTGGCACAATACACATTTCTTCTCACTCAGGCAGTAACAGAGCTCATGTAGTTAGTGGTTGTAGCGGCCGGGTAATATACACCAAGATTGATAAAAATATGTTCGTAAACAGATGGTAGGAATAGTGCTGGATAAAACAATGAATAGACTAAGGCAAAAACGGCTTCGTACAAATCGCAACAGCTTTTAAATGAGTCAGGAGTACATGACCAACAAGTGCTTACCTTTTCCACTCTGTCTACATCGCCGTCACCATCGAAGTCTGGCCCGATCATACAGACGCTTACTTCCTCGAACTGCTTAGCGAAGTCATCATAAGAAATCCAGGATTCTCCGTCTCCATGTTCCTCATGTTTCCGTAATTTCTGCCTCTGCCGCTCCGACACCCCAGCCCACACAGGGTCGCTGTCAGTACGAGTAATTCAAATTTGCACAAGTCAAATTGATTTTATTCTTACATCGCTCAAAATTTATCATGTCTTCTATCCTCACAATTTAGTATGGAGTATAAAACAATTTGTGTGAAATGTAAAATAATAAATTTACTAATCGTTTGCGATATCGGTATACATTCAAATCCGGCTATTTGTTGTAATTGAAGTTGAAATTTAAAATTTGAAGAGCTTATATTTGCCGAAGAATGTTAATAAAATTCCCAATACTAACAGGGCAACACGAAAAATTAATATGAAATGCTCTTGAAAACACCACAAATAGCGAATTATGCAAATAATTATGATGAACATAACGATGTTTTAGTGTAGTTACTTTTGGGTATCCAGTAGTGACATGGTTTCATGTCATAAATGGAAAAAAATAGTTCTGAATAATCATCAGCCTTGGGAACGTTATTTCGCTTAGCAAGCACAATTCTTTATGAAAATTAGCTGTAAAATATAGATGCGCAACGAAAGAAGCTGATGCTATTTTTTCCTATATTTTAAATTTTTGGATAAAAACAACCTTACGTAAATAGAGAAGAGGTGAAAGTTAATCCCTGCTATCAACGGTTCTCCTACGTCAACTAAGTACAACAAAAATACTGAAAATTATTCCATCCGCTTAAGATTGGGTTATGATAGAAGTTTTGTTCTCTCTCGATGGAGAGTAAAAAAGCTAAAAGCCAAAAAATGAGGTCACTATAGCCATAAAGTTTCAAATTAAAGTTCACTAAATTGTGACAAAGGTTTTTTACATTGCAAAGGTAACTACCCTGATATTGAAATTTCAGGAGTAACTATCAAGTTCAAAGCTGTTGAAGACCAGTCAAAGTAGGCCAGGACTCACTTGTCCCTCCAAGTGCCCTTCCATTCAGCCTCGTTAGCCCAGGGGTTCCTGATACGTACGAGGTTCACAACGCCCAGAGAGTTGTGCTTAACGCGTGTGACGGCCGTCACGGTGTACGCATGACCTTCAACCAGGCCGTTCTCATCTGTCTTGTACGCCATCCTCCAGTCGCCCTGTTCGTATTCAAAGTGTATAAGTGTCTAACACATCCAATGAAATGCATAGTGTAATAATTGTCGATAATAAATCCCCGGAAATAATTACATATTCCGTGACTGTGTGAGTTAGTAAATAATATATACTTTGAGGTAAATTGTCAATGGTTTTTAGAGAAACCAAATTATCGGTAGCAATTGTCGGACAGCTACGGCAGACCCGATCTCTGTAAGAAGTTCAACAATGACAGCCAGCTTAATCACATTGTTTCTAGAGTTATAATGAATTATTTAACACATTCATTGCGGTATGACCCACCCGTGGGTCACTCAGGTTAGGTTCTGTAATTTTTTTAAAGCTTCCTAGTGACTGTATGTACAAAGTAAAGATTTGCACCGGCTAGGCAACCGCAATGAATGTGTTAACTAATGGAAAAAAAAATTAAGTAATACATTTGCATTACGGTACATTTGCTTAAAAAATTTTGCAAATTAAACGTAAGAAACAACGGTTGAAGAAAAATATAAGGTGCGTGTTTAATGACTTATCGCAAATTAATTAAAAAGATAGCGAAAGATGTACACCCAAGCTCATTTTTTACAATAGTAAAATGTACCAAATTTACAATTGAATGACATTTTTTACGCAGAAGGAGGCATCGAAAGAAATTTCACTACTGAATACATGCCTTTCATGGTACATTTGAAATCTGGTGACGGGAGGTCAACCCGTTAGGCTTATTTGGTTCTCATTTGTTAGTACTCAAGTGTGTTTTTTTTACGGATTGCCATTATTCACACAGATTCTAGTCACCTTTAAGTCTTGAGTACTTTACGATGATTTTTACATTTTACCAAGAACTCCAATGATATTATACGCTCACAGATTGTACAGGTTACTTGCCCTAAAAAAGGCACTCGCTCATTGCAAGGAAGAGATGAATATACTGTATTTTGCGTAGGAGTAGCATTTAGTTGCAATAATTTATCCCGGTTGACTATTGCTCGAGGGTCGGAACCTTAATTTCACAACTTTGTGCTCGCAGATAACATGAAGCTTTGATTAACCACAGTATAAAGATTAAAAGAAGATTTAGATTGGAGAGTTCAGAGATTATTGGATATTAGGAAGTCAACTCATCCATAAGCGAGGGAAAATTGAACGTTTACTTGATATTTTGCACATTTGCACATAAATGAAGCCCGTTGATTTTAGACATTTTAAAGTGCACTCCGGTAGTCAAAATTTCTAAAGGCAATTTTATTGGCGTTCAGTGATTTTGGCATTCTTAAAAGAACATTTATTGCAGAAAAAATGAGCAAGGATGAAGTGCAGTTCGTCATACTAAATTACAATATTAGAATTTTTTAATATGCTAAGAGACTCAATATTTGGGTACTGAAATGGGATGCCTAAGAAAATGCTAAATTGAAGCTTCTCAAAGATGAGGTTTACATAACGGAGTAAGTCTTGAATAGGCAGAACTTCTGATTTCGAACAAAATTTTAATTACTACTAATCATTCTAAATATGCAAACAACTTTTTCAATGACCAGCACGAAGTCTTCGTAAGTCGCCTGACTGAATAGGACTCGTACAGTGAGGTGCCTGACTTGAGATGCCCAGCTTCCTAGCTGGTTTTTCAATGATGAATTTTTTCGTGAACAATTATTAATCCGTTCATATTATGGTCTAAAGGGTAAATGGACAGTTTTTGAAAACTCTCAGGACTGTCACTTTTACGTGTGTTCAATTTGAATCATCCTGGAATTAAACTGTCTAGGGAACCATGAAGATATCACATACTACGCAGGAGGGTTGTTTTATAAATGATTATATTTATACACATAAAGTACACGATTTTTCGAAATTTGATTCGATTGATAAGATAATTTACTATAGAAGAGGATGTTCGTTTGAGTTCAATTGAAAACAGGACCGAGTAACTAATGAGTTAGTCATTGCATAAAATTAAAGTTGCAAGATATATTGAAATTGTTCGAGGAGATTGTACTCGTAAATACCGTCCCCATTACGTAATTTTTTTTCAGAACGTAACTCATTAACACAATAAAATAAAGTGTCAGAAAAAGTTATTCAAGAACTTGTGCGTGCATTACCATATTTTTTTAAGCGAAGCTACGTGAATCATCATAAACTGTTAACGTCTTTCAAGGATATTTTTTCTTGCAGTGTAAATCTAGTAACTTCTACCATGTGGCAAGTTTAATCTCAGCGATACAGAAGTGCGCTCACCATGACTGCCATTTCGTCCAACATTTGTTGCTGGATGCTACTCTGAAACACGCGTACACAAGTTAGTGGTAACTTGGAGAATCTTCGTACAGCTGGTCGTGTTAATACACAGTAGAAATATTATGTTTCTGGACGAGTTTTATTTGTCTTGGAATTCAAAAGTCTTCAAATTTGATTTTCTTTTTCCACTTTCACTATTTTTTAGCGTTCTTGCCGTAGTGCGAAACTAAATGAAATTCAAACATTCTTTTACTGCTTTTGATGCAGGATTCAGCAGAACTGCATTCATTAAGTCGACAAGTCTTTAACAGAAATTAAATCATTATCCACACACACATGGTGTGGTAAGTGAATTTGTTTCATATAATTTTCACTACCTCTAAGGCTGGTGAACTGAATTTCAAATAAACTTTCATTTTTCATCGAAAGTTCAATCAAAAGTTAGCTGAAGAATGCTGAGTTCCATGGCCTCGACCTGTTGCAAATTATTTGTTATTCTTCCATTACGAATACGAATTCCCACCTTTCTGGAGCACGTAACGAAAGCTCCGTTGCGTGACTGCTTGTAAATTTGCTTGAAAATTTTGGGTAGGTCAGCGTTTTCATCAAAGTCGTAGCGCTCTGCCAACCCGCCCGTCAAGTCCACCAAGGCATCCATGCTCTGACCGCCCTCCATCGCCTCGTACGACCCATGAAGCCTGGGTGAAGTGAGAGATACTGTTTTTATGCTTCCATAACGCTGGGCAGTCTGAATGACGTGACAGAGTTGCTCTATGTATGTATACCTGTGCTTGTGTATGTGCTACTGTTCTTGACGCTCCTGAAAAGCCGTGCTTTCATCGCTGCTAGGTTTTTAGAAATTAGGAGCTGTTAGTGGCTGAGTAAACGGTACTGTTTCCTCGTGAAACACACATGCAGACAAGAATTTTTAGTACTTGCGAGCAAATTCTACTACTGCTTGAAAATCAAACTGCTTAGCTATGGATTGCAACATATTGTCTGTAAAACGAGGGAGAATTTGTTACTTGGCAGTCTATAGAGAAATAATTCGCAAATGGAAAGTGGTTTTATTCGAAAAATACTTTAAACTCTAAGTTTTCCTTTTGTTCGGGGGAGAAATTAGTTTTAATTTCAGAGTAATCTATTTCAGTGATTCATTGGGTTTGTGCAATATGATTGCAGAAATGAATTACATTATAGGAGCAAAGGTTCCATGTATGAAATCTACCACAATTTATTTCGAAACTTATGAGAGAATTGCTTAACAAACTGGACTAATTGTACTCAAACCTGATTTGGGGAGGCTTGAAAAACTCGAGTGCACTTTATTTACGTTTGTGAAATTCAAAGGTTAACTCATGAAATTACAATGAAAATATCAACTAGATTATTCTGGTTCGGCTTTATACACTAAAGACTAATTAATTTTGGTATTCCTATCTTATTAATGTCCGATAAATACTATTTATGTTCGTTGAACTAAATTTCTTCAGCAAATTTGAAATTTTATTAGTTCGATGTACATGAGTCTCACTACATTAAACAAGCTAAAAGACTCATTAATTTTTGCAAGTCCAGTACAGTTTATATAATAAACCTTAAAGACTAGAAGAAGAGCTCATGACTAACTTGGCGTATGCCTTTTCGAGTAGAGCGGCCCAAAACTCTGCGTCTTCTGAGCTGCGGGCGAAAAGGAGCTTTCCATCTTTGGTCGGAAGTCTGTCGTCGATGCAGACCGTCGCCCAGTTGCCAAAGCGCCAGAACCTACATACGATTAAGCCCTTATAGCCATCACCGTGTAGAATTTGATCGGGCCGTATTACCTGCACAGCCAAAGTTTGACAGTTAAACGTTACATTTCCTGCACACACTTTAACAATACAAGTCCACATTTAGCAGGTGGAACTTGTAGTGGAGAAACCAATTTGATGCTGAATCGAGAGTATAAATAATGTTAGCCTATAGTCACTTTTTACCGATTATCTTTTGTATTTTCAAGTTCATATCATGTGCTTCTAAAGGTATGTTATTTCATGATATCTTTTTGATTTCATAAATTAGCGATGTAAGTTAAAAGCTTGGAGTTATTTCAAAAGTGGATAGGGAATTAAACACGGAGAACACGAGGTCTCAAAGTTATACTAAGTTGAACATGATATTAATGTATCATGATATAAAATCTACAAATCTCTTTAATAAAGGTACTAATATCAGGTAAAATGTTCTTCAACAACAAAGTTCATGGATCAAGCTTATACATGTATTTGAGACCAGGCGAAGTTATACAATAGCATATGACAAGAACGAGCCAATTAGTCCATTCGTGGGTTGCAGCCTAAGTCACATGCCATTAAAGCAGAAGCGTAAATAACCACAGACATTTCAACCACGCACAGGCAACAGAAATATAGAAGGACAGGAGGAAGAAGAGGAGGAAGAAGAGGAGGAGGAAGAGGAGGAGGAAGAGGAGGAGGAGGAGGAAGAGGGGCAACAGTTATCCTCACAGTCAATAATTTTGACGGAATAATTGACTCCCATTACAGAATTATTATATGACTTGCGGTATACTTAAATACGACTCGCAGTACACATAAATATGATTTGTGGTGAGCAATAACTATAAGATTAGCAATACACAATGACTACATAACTCGCAGTACACAATTGTAACATGACTAGCGATTTGCAATTATTGCATGACTTGAGATGTATGTACAATTACTACTTGACTTGCTGTGAACAATAAGTACATGATTTATGGTACATAACTATTATATCACTCGTGGTACACAATCATTGAATACGTCAAACACAATAACTACATAACTAGTAGTACCTATTAAATACATGGTGCATGGTATAAAATAATGATTTGACTTTTCATCATTAAGGTAAAATCTTAACAGTCGCAAAATTAAACAATGTTTGATATAGACATCTACTTAGGAGTGCTTCGACAATGAAATTATATGAGATTTACTTTCGATCATCAATAAAATACTAAATAAATACTACAACTGTACTCTTTAGAAGCATCCACAGCAGTATAGCTGCGAAACATCCATTGTCTTCAAACTTATTTGTCCAGAGATACAACTCGCACTAAAACAAGTCTATTGCAAATGCGTATGTGTATATAGCAAACAATGTGTGTGTTAATTCAATTTACTTGCTCGGAGGTGACTAGGCGTTAGCTGTTGTTGCCCGTTACTCGGTTTGTTATACGTTTTTGTGCGTTTGTTGTTGTTTAACATTCACAGTTTTAAATTTTCTGTTCTTGAGCTCATCTTCAATTTGCCATGTTAGAGTTCCACGGCTCATGACAATCACTCTCTTCGACGGCTGAAGAGTAGCAACTAGCAACTCTTTAGTAATTTTAGGATTGCATTTCATACAAATAAACTAAAAGTTTATTCTTTTGATAGACTCAAAAGCTGAGAATATTTTACATGCGTTAACAAAGTTATCCAATTTCTTACCAACTGTTTCCATTTCACTGACTACATTAACACGAGTTGAAACATTCTCACCCTTCAATGCATTTACAGCGTTTCTGAAAACATCTATCCCTTATCTGGTTAACAATGTGGCAATGTTGCATTGAAAGTGAATCATTGTTGCACGAGTTTGGAGTAGTATAACCTACATCAATATCAACTCCAGACTCATTGATTGCACGCTGCTGCTGCTGCGTGATTTCCTACTTAGTGCTCTTTCATTCAACCGTCATAATGCGTTCACACACGTACTGAACTTGTTAATTGCGTCGTGCAGTTTGTGATATTGTAAAAAATAATAATTCAAAAGTTATTAGAAATTATTCGTTAGCAGCTAGCGACGACAATTAGAAATAAATAATGCAGCAATCAAATTTGCTAGTGCTTACAGAAACTAGCATCGGTACAGTTACCGGTAGCAAAAATATAGCGGTGCTATTACAGCTGCTATCAATAGTGCATTAGTCACCATCTGTGGATATGGCCCTGTGTTCTGACGTAGCAGAAGACGAAACTGAGGTAGAAAAAAAGAATACTTTCCACAAAGGATATCGATTGTACTTAGCAGTTCTTAACTGTAACGCTTTCAATGTGCAAAACAAAAAAAAAACTGCTACCATAGAGAAAGCAACGATTAAGGATGAACACATAAGAGTGAAAGAGTTACAACAGGTGAGCTGAGTAACCAAAATAACTTTTATCTATTGGTTTGCAGGAGCTACAATTACAATACCTAGATTTTCATAACAGGGATGCATGAGCAAATGAGACAGGTCGGTATGCGGTATCAATTTAATTATTTTCAATCAGAATGAATTATTTTTAGACAGGAGGAGGAAGACAACAATCAAAAGAATGAAATAATTGGTCGCTTCCATATTACTTATAAATTCTAGTTCAATGACAGTATTAGGCGAAAAATAAGGCAAAACTCTTCATCTGAAAGGAGTTTTTACTTGCACATGACATGACGAAGTCTTAAGTCTTGTTGAATCGCCACGTTTCATTCATTCGTCGATCACTTCACCAACATAATTCATAAAACATGGGTGTATAACTCAGTGAGAATTTATTTTCGAAGAACAAGCTCAAACACACTTACTACTTTTTTCATCAGACAGACCGAGTCTCTACATTCTGTCCCGTTGCCTTAGGGAAATCTTAAGTCTTATATAACTTTGCTTCTACATTTCATTTAACTCTCATTTAGATAGGCACTGATTCTGTATTTTCACTCCAAGCTCATTCTTCTACCTCCTAAGTGATTACTTTTATTCTAGTACTCCTCTGCATGGATGCTTACTCGAGCGTCAAAAACATCTTTTTTCAGCACTCACTTAAGCCCAGGTACAATTAGGCACTATTTTCTTATACTGCTAATATGAAATTATCCATGTTGAATCGTGAGTTTTGGAACATTAAAATACGTACCTATTATCTTGAAGTAAAAGTAAGAAATCCAAATTACAAAGTGAAAGATAGCTCCCAGGAACAATAATTCCAATAAACAATTCAATGACTCACGATAACCCACAGTGCATGTAGGCCTGCAGCTACTGGTAAGTTAGGTTGCAAATTTCCTTCCGTTTTTGGCAAACAGCTGCGATACTCACTCTTTCGATGAGCTTCCTTTCTCTGGCGACAGCAGAGCAAGATGACAAGAACCAGCAGTTGCCAAGAGAACCCTGGACCACGTCTTTTCTGTTCACACCGTCCACAAAAACTTGGGGATTCTCCACAAGTTCCTGTCAAGTCATTAGCATTATCCAACATAAAATGTAATATCGAAGGTCTTAAAACTACTCACGGCGAGGATGAAAAAAAATATGTTCACCATGTTATCCGCAAATCAGTTACCTATAATCTATTATACAATACATTGAGATTGATTTTAAAAATTTTAGCTTTGAAGAAAACTTGAATAACCTAATTTGTATTCAGCACAGTTTTCCGAAGAATATAGTGTTATTCAAGTTTACTTATTTTGATCTGTAGGCTATAAGCTGCTGAAAATGTTTTCTATTTTTATCTTATACACAAAGTGCTCTGTAAATTTTTCGGTCGTCAAAATATTTTGCCGAGTATAAGATTACTTGAATCATCGAGTTTCTGCCTCACGGATGCTGCCATATAATCGGTTCGGTAAGTTATTACAAAGCACATCATCTGGTTAACCCCAGATATACCAAACAATCACCTGATAGTTCCACTGAGACTATTAACTGATTATTCACCCAAAATGTTCACCGTTCATCATAATCACAACTCTGAAATATTTTTCCAACTCTGAAAAAATCTGTTTTGACACCACTTAGGTTGCCTTATAGAATATACAAATTGTAGAACAATCATCGTTGTTTTTCTTTTGCACTTAAACTTGAACAGTTTGAAGTAACTTCAGATCTTGGTGCCAGTTCTTAGAGCATGGGCAACGTGCTCTGAATATATTTTAAATTTTGCTATTATAGGTAGCACTCTGACTTTTACTCTCTATCGTTTTTGCGTCACAAAATATAGAATCAGATTGAAATGAAAGTTATTACGAGAGTACAGCGCAAACGTATCAGTAGCAAAATTCAAGAAATTTGAGGACAATCATCGTTACTACATACATATTTTATTCAACTTGCCCAGTATTTGCCGAAACCGGAAATTATTTGAAACAATTCCCGGTTTCGGCAAGTGACTTCTAAACCCACAATCCTTGTGAACGTTTATTGTGGCAATTTTATTAAAAACTAAATATACTCACTAATGGAGGGTGTCAAAATATAACGAAGAATGACATTTATACAATTTAATTTACATAGAGGTAAATCAAATTTTCTGAGTAGTTTCAGCTGACTTTACAAAATATTATTAAACTTGAAGGAAAATGATCAACACTAACCGTGGTCTTAGTTATACTTTTAGACCTTCAAATGAGAATGGAAACTCTCGAGTCAAAGTTAACTCGGAAAACATAATTATCATCTACACATTTAGCTTTGTAACACAAGTTGTTGATAATATTCATGCAGCATCCAGTCATATTTCTTTGAAGGAACAATTTAATCAGAAATGTTTAAAAAATCACAAGGAGAATGCGCAACATAACGATTAGCTGCAGGAGCTCGTGACCTGCACGGTAAAATAAAAACTTGTCTTGACAGCTGACAGCTGTTTTTGCTACTAACCATCTGGAACTGTTTTTCTTCTCTTATGACAGTCTCTTGTTAGATAAATGGTGGATTAGTTCAATGAGGGTAACATCGTTTTACATCTAAATCGAATCAAATACACGTTAAACTAACTTCGAAGTGAGGATAGTTTTGAAATTTAACAATATTTTTAAGTTAACAAATTTAAGGTAAATTTTTACTCACATAGATTGAGGAAAACATTCATTGTGAACAAAAGTTTTTGATTTTATAAAATTCTTCAGCTTCTTTGTTACCAGAAAGGGGCAAATTCAGTAATACATAGTCTAGTTTATAAAGTTTTTTGAATTTAGAGTACGTTATCTTTAGATTACTATTTAGACAGAGAAAGCTTGTTATTTCGTTCTTTTGTCGACAAAAACGTCTTTTCTTTTGACAGATCTGCGATCTGCTGATATTTTTGTGTGGAGGTTATACATCATAAATTAGAGAATAGGATAGAATATGACAATAGGAACCAGCCGCTTGATCCATTCTTGGGTTGTTACCCAAGTCCTTTACCATCTAACGTGAAGACATCAATCACGAACATGCATATCAATCACACACAGACATTTCATTCATTTGCATGCACACGTGCACGCACGATAATTACACAGACATTTCAGTCTCACGATAATTATGCATAGACATTTCAGTCTCGTATACGCACCGCAATCAAACACATGCCCCAGGAGTTAAGAGGGATATGGAATCAGTAGTTTATAGAACTGGGGGGCTCCTTATCCAACATATGTCTTGACGATTCTTGAATGTGATCACAGTCCCAGCATAAATGATATTTCCGAGTAGCTGGTTCCAGGTTCTGGCAATTTTAACTGGAAAGAAGTTTAGAGCCAGGAATGCCGTGAAGTTTCTTAATATTATTTTATGTCCGTTTCTGGTACGCACACTATAGTCTCTGTAAGCCCTTCTAGGGTAACATACGTAGTTGAAGCCATCGAGACATTCGCAAGTTTCAATGAGTTGTACTAGCAGTCTTCTTTGTTCTGAGAAGATGAGCTAAAGCTGCTGAAGATGCCTTTCATAGCTGAGATTGTAGAGTCTAGGAATCATCTTCGTTGTTTTACGCTGAAATTTCCTAATTTCATTAATGTCTCTTCGTACGATAAGAGAGGACTTGCGCTTTATAGAGCGAAATATGATATTCTTCAATTTATATTCAAAGTTGTTTGCGATGAAGCCAAGGATCCTGCTCGCATTTCTGGCACTTTTTCCTCCTTACTGGTCATGCTTGAGATTATCAGCAATAATTACATCAAAATCTCTTTCTTATATTACTGCTTCAATATGTATACATATCATTCGTCATGAGTCGGAAATGCTTGTTATTAGCACCAACGATCGTGACTCAGCAATTATCAATGTTGAAGCTCATTTGCCAAATTTCGGTTCATTGTTGTAAGGGACTTAGGTTTGATTGAATAGTTACTGTCTCTTTCGATAAACGCTCTGAGACAAAATTTCGTGCCGTCAGTGAAATTGTTGATTTTACTGACGATTCCGATGCGAAGATCGTTGATGCAGATGATGAAGAGGAACAGGACTACAACGCTCACTTGAAGGACTCAGTACTTTGTAAAACTGGGAGGGAGGGGGCTTCTTATCCAATAGACGTAGAAACAATTTTTGAAGGTATGCCAGTAGAAACGATACTCGTCTAAATTACGGGGACAGGTTGCGGGACAGCGCAAATATTCATGAATTGTTTATAAATAAGTTTGTTTATAACTCACACTAATGCAGCTAAAAACCCATACAAACTCTAACACAAAAAAAAACATGAAAGTGCTCAATCTATCGGTACGTTAGCAACATTAAAGAGGATAGGAGTAAAAGGTTTTGCTTTGTTGACTTTGTAACCTATGTCAAAACTACTGCATATGTATTTTTTGAAAACTGTATCACCAACATATGACAAAAGTACGCATCAAGTGATATTGACTACGCTGTCGATAAAAATTTTAGGTTTTCATCGTCATAGAATTTTCAATAGAATTCTGGACAATGAAATGATTTTATAAAGATGACTTGCGTTATTGAGTTAAGTCCAAAGAGGTATGAACCATGTTCAAAAAACTACAGAATGAATACTCGTACATGTTTGCAAGTGACTAATAGACATTGACAGACTTATGATGTCTTAAAATATTCGTTTATGGTTATTTCGACCGAAGTAATGCATTGCAATACAATAGTTACTTCCTTACCTTCGGTCTGCGCCACTCAAGGCCTGTGGAGCGGCGGCTTGAGAAGAACACTGAGGATATTTCAGCCGGGAAGTCCGGGTCTTCGAACAGCTGCCCTTCGCCCAAGCTTCTCTCCAACTGCAGCGCATATTCTGGCTCCTAGTGGAGGAACAACATATATGGCTTTACCAAAGAGTCTGGTTTAAATGGTGAAATCTCAAATGCTCCTAAGCATAGGAAAAACTTGTAGTAACTTCATTAAAAACGCATCTCAAATGCTCATAAGCTTAGGAAAAACTTTTAGTAACCATTAAAACATAAACATAAGCATAAATTAATGATTGCAGGCATACGAACCTTTGTAATTTATAAATTCTTAGTAACCTTGAGCGAACTGAACGATTCTACGAGTCTGTACACAACATGGTGTATACAATTGTTCAATTGACTTGGAAAATGAAGACTATCAGATCAGCCTTAACAACGCATACGCTTCTTTGTTTCAGATCGATAGGGTCATAGAAGCTCTGTCTTGTTGTCTGATGGTTGCCTAACGACAGAAGTCAGAGCTGCAGCACGGGCTTGTGCACCGCTGAACTGACAACATATATGTTCCGCACGACCTTCAGTCACCGAAAATTATGCGAGAAATTATCATACTTTGATGACTACCTCTTCTCAGCTTCCTCTACCATCGCTCAAAATTTTTCGAGTAATACGCGGTGAGGTTCATGAAGAATATTGCTAATGAGCTACACATCTGTCATGATTTACGATATGAACTAATAAATATGCAAATTCATTCGTAACACAAACAGCACATTTCACCCTTTCCAAACTTAACTTGAGTGCCACTAACCACAACACCGAGGTTTCCGTTGATAAACTTGCCCTCAGGCAGCTGCTCCTCGCCTTCTTCTCCAGTCCGGGGCTTGAGCTCAGCCTCGTCGTGAGCGGCAATATCGCCATTCTGAAAGGTAAGTTGCGAAACCACTTCATCATAGTAGTTTTGCTACTGAATGTTACAAATTTTAATAAACACGAAGAAGATCAAGATAGCCATAACGTTCGTATAATTAATCCCTTCAGTTTGTTTCTGAAATGCATAAAGAATTTTCTAGGTTTTAGGCCAGGATAAATGAATGAGTTATTAAAACCGAATTTTATTGAACTGATATGATTTTTTGTAAGGTATACAGAAACTTTTTTGTTCGAAAGACGCAATCAAATATGTTACAAGAGAATAATCGAATGCTAAATAAATTCGCTGACTCTTTAATTCATTGCATCAAAGCATTAACATTAAGAGACTGTAAAAGGATTGCATGCAGCTCCACTTAGCTTGCTTCTCAATTATTAAAGTTTTCAATTAATTAACCTTGGAATATATTAACATTAGTACCTAATGTTAAGTTATTTTATATAGCAGAATCGATTATTTCACCATATATACCAGCCATACCATTACATTTGAATGCACTGAAAAATGAGATTTCGGTGTGCAAATATATTCACGGACATTTTTTACTTTAGTTAATGCTGATTTATGTATTTTTCTATTAAGTCTGTATTAGAAACTACCCGGGTAAAAATCAAAATTAATTATTTATAGGGTATTCACAATGGACATTAACAATGCTTCAGATACCGACTTCTAACGCTTTAAATTGTACAACCTAACTTAATAAAACAACCTCTTTGCAATACAACTTTATAACTCTTCACAACCTCTAATGAATTATTAACGAGATATCGATTTAAATTCTACAAATAAAAGGTAACAGAAGATGAATAGTTTTGAAAGAAACCCTGAAAGTAAACAATTTTCTTGGTATATCATTTTTTTCGAACACTTTGTCGCTTTGTGCATGTTCCGTGAAGCTTCGCGTTCAGACAACGAATAAACTACCATTGTGCAACAACTTCGACAACAATACAGTGGTACCTCGACATATGAATATCCTAACTTACGAATTATTTAACATACGAATAGTCATTTAGTTCAGATTTCCGCCCAACATACGAGTGTTTTTTGGTTCAGATTTCTATGGGCGGAAATCTGAACCAAATAACCATTCGTATGTTAAATAATTCGTAAGTTAGGACATTCGTATGTCGAGGTACCACTGTATTTATTACCATTCTTTCGGTAATTTTCCATACTTACTACTTTCGTGACGCTGAGCTTCCTGTTGAGAGCAAGTGCATCAGCATCTCCGTTATCCCACGACGGGAACAGAGAGCTTGGCGTACAGCCCATCGCGTGTATTGCCTCACGCTCGACGCACCAGATCTTCTTCCTTGACTTGCTCTTCTATGATTTACTAATCAATGCCCAGTTGTTGTCAAGAAATATCGGAGATAAAATTGCAATTTTTAAGAGCCTGCAACACTTACTCCGTACAGTAAACGTTCGGAATCAGTACAAGGATATTTTTTAAACAAAAATAATCTATTAATAAGTGCATGCAATTTATCGGTCACAATGATCGTTAACAATTTAATTAAAATAACAGTAACTGCAAAGCAGCTTCATGTTCGAAATGGAACAAATCAATGCAGCTCAACATCTTTACTTTGGTACAACAATATGTATCAAAATAATATTAGATATAACTTTATAACAAACTTTAATGCTTCGTATGAATAAAAATTCCATGTTAAAATGATTGTTGCCATGATAAAGGCTAAAATGGATACAGTACTTATTTATTATTATTACAATATTTGGCAGCAACCTAATTTTATACAAAATACATTCATAAATTGTCCGAATAGTTCCCTATATTTAAACGAAATTTCTAAGCAATTCCATCAGTAATGATGAAGGTAAAATCGCTGGTCAGTCTCTATTCCACAAAAAATAACACTCCTCACAATGCTTCCATTAAGGTGAAGGGATTGTGTTTTCTAAGGCAATAATCGATTGTACTCTGACGCTCATCAATTAACATTTAAATTTTCTGTAATGTGTACGAGTGGATGAACCTCAGTGAATACGGTCGTGTACAGAAGTAATAAGCCTTAATGATTCCATCAGCTGAAATAATGAGTAGTTTATCAGTAGCAGTCCCATCATTAGGGAATAAAAACATCCAACCCAATACCACGAAATAAATGCTTAAATCATCACGGATTCACCTCGTGTTCGACCTATAGAAGCATTCAGTCCTGATCATATACTTCGCTTAACGTTCTCGATGTATACATTAACTGCTTGTAGGGGTGAAAGTAACTGATAAATCACTGGATCAAATAATGTTCTCACATTGCTCATTATTTCAAGTTTTATGACCTTGGAAAACCTTTCGTACAGTATCAATAGACTCCGATAGTAAAGTTCATAAAGTGGCTTTCTTTTCAAGAATGTTTATTTTATTTTATATATCTACTGTCGTCCTATACTATCGAAATGGCGTTATGTATGCGAGTACCCAGTGTTGGTGCCCCCTTTTCAACATCAGTTTTATTGTTTTTTCGCTGCAATTCATTTATAGCTTCTGCGGTGTCTATCCCTTAACTTCAGCTTGCACCCAATTTTTGTCTTTGTTGAGGTTTTCTGTCTTGTACCAACTATCGTCACCGTATACGCTGCCACTCGTTCTACGTTGAATAATTCAGGTGTTTTCGTTACAGATGTTTTTGCAAATTGGGTGACAACGATTAGTCGTTTTTGAACTCATTTACTGTCTGAATATTATACCAATGGCAAAATGTAATGACAGCAGAGTAATAAAATTAAGTAGCATTTAAAATAAGAGGATATTAATATCAAAATCTTCACATACATATGGTATCAGATATACCTAGCGAAGAATAAGACTGAAAAAAACTTGATGAATACAATGTATGTTCATTTGTGTCAGATCCAGATGCCTATCATTGAAATTGTTTTCCAAACCTCTGTAGTATTATTTAAATCCAAATTATCTACTAATCTACTTGAATAATGAATCCCTGTTCTGCTGAATGGCAACCCATGAACAAATGCAGGACGACGCAGTATTTGGGCTCGAATAGGTTTAAACTCGACTAAGTTTAATAATCAATATTCAACATGAACTTGATCAGTTTTAAACTAAGTGAATAACTTTGAACAGTTTGTATTGTGTGAAAGCGATTTCCCTCCATACGCTGTGTTGAATATATTTGCAGGTAGAATGTTGACTGTTCAAGCTGTTAAATTTTTTAGAATTATTCATTAACTTAAATTTATAATAGAAAATAAGATAGCTCTTACATCTAGGGAGCAGCCATGGTTGCTTAGTTTCAATATTTTCCTAGTCCAGTGTTAATCAATCCACCACCAAATCCTATTGTGCAGAACAGTAAGACATTTGTGCGACTGTAAACGTCTACATTTTATGATTGATACAAGATAAATCAAGTTAGATCGGCATTATATATTAACAATTTTTTTGTTCATTAAGTGGGCAAGAATAGTACATAACCCTTGCGCACATGGTGAAAATGGACTCCAGTTTTCGGCTAGGTGATGATTGATGTGGGTGCACCCAGACAGTGGTCTGTATCTACCCTTTGAGCAAATGACCTATGATCATCGATTGCTCCATTACCGACATGCTATTCGCAATGTCACTCTTGTCTTCTCTAGCAATTTCTGCTGAACGACGAAAGCCAGAAAAATTTAAATAACTTGAAGCACAGAGAGCTTTTCCTAACTTATAGTTCACAAATGGGAAAGATTCCCAGTTCCACACAGTTATCGAATACACATAAATTAAAACAATTTATTGCAATTAATCATAGCCAATGTGACAAATAGGTATAGCTTAAGGTCAAGGACCATAGTAAGCAATAATCCCTTCTCCGAATGAAGCACATTTACTGCCCTTAACACGTTGACTCCGAAGTGGTACGTATGTGGCCCACTTAGGTTAGGTTCTGTAATCTTTTCAGATCCTTCTAGTGACTATGCGTACAAACAAGATTTACACCGGCCAGGCAATCGGAGGCAACGTGTTAAACATGCAACGTTGCTGGAGAGAGAAACGCACCTCTGACAAAATTGATTTCTCAGTTGAATGAAACCTTTTTCTTGAACGCAGTAAAATTAGAAATATTCAAGTGCATGAAATAAAGCTTGATCCATAAAGGTTTTGTTTATTTGATCATTGATCTGAGGACCCAATGCAACAAAAGACAGTTGTAGGTGAGATTTGCCAGCCTCGTATGCCCTTTGCAAGGCAATGAATGTTTCTGGGTTAGGCGAGAAAACTGCATTTACTGTCGATCAAGACCAAATTTTAAAGTTTGGCTTGCGCTCTCTCAGTTTTGAACAAAACTTTATTATACTACAGGAAATTACGATTAATAAAAATGCAGGGCTGATGTAGCCCTCATGATAAGTTTGAAAGTTCTGTCTTCCTATGTTAAATCCTTCACTTTATACGGGGAAAGTTAATTTGGTCTCTGAACAGAAAGTTAGCTGAAAGGAAAGGTGTGATTAAAAAAGGTAAACTTCTCGGTTTTCTCAAACTCTCAGAGGCAGACATGTGGAAAGTTCATTGATGAAATTTACAAGTGCAAACTCCTCAAATAGATTTTTACGTACGTGTTCGGGCAAATTGACGCATGAAGCAAATGTCACGGGCAATAATTTCGTCTGGTGATGAATGATCAAATTTGAAACGAGGACTATCCTTCATGACAGCTTAGCTCAAAGTTGGTATTATTTAAGTACATGGCTTGAGAAAATAAGAGTAAATTAATGAACCTACAATTCATGAGCTACATAATTTAATTTTGCATGTTCATAAACTTAATTTACGTACTAATTGGGTTTGAAATCGAGGTGACGTGTTTGCTGCCAGATTAGAATTTTTGCCCGTCTCAGTAGAATTTTGAACGGAATGTTCTCGTATGCGTTTACTTCAACAAAGGGAATGGGAATGCCTAGCGGTATCACCTAACTCTGAACGTGCGATTAGGAGTTAAAATTAAAGTAAAATATTTACAAAGCTGTCTCATAAACGTCTGTCAATAACTAAAATTTGGTTTGCTCGGTAGTCCACTAACAAAGGAAAACCGCAACTAGATGGAATACTTTTGTAAATAAGTCAAGTATCGTCCACACTTCAGCTTCTTATGACAGATGATATAAAATTTTAATGCTTAAATTCTTCCGTAAACAAGGCATACATAAAAGTTTACAATAGAGATATGAAATAAATCCTAAATGCACGAATGTTGGTATAAATCGGTCACAATTTGAATTTCTGGGGATGAGCTCAAATTCCCAAGCTCAATTACTTGAATATTTCACCAGCAAGCGAAATTCGAAAATTTACGCGTAACTTCATTAACACTTTGACTCCGAAGTGGTACGTATGTGGACTACTTAGGTTAGGTTCTGTAATTTTTTCAGATCCTTCTAGTGACTATGCGTACAAAGTAAAGATTTACACCAGTCAGGCAATCGGAGGCAACGTGTTAAGGGAGAGAAAATAACTCTCAGCGATCATGGATGTTATTTCTACATTTTAAAATTAGGTAGATGCTAACTAACAATACCAGACATTTAAGGTTATCGAGGTAATCATATCGACAAATTTCTACATATATATATATATTTTTTTCAATACCAAAGCTCAGAACTACTTTTTAAAAGTTTTCAAGGTTTTATCTACACAAAATGAAAACATTTCATTATATTGTACACGGATCAGTTGTTAATCGATGACACGCGTGTAAATATTGCAAATGAATAAGAGGTAGCGAATAAATACTACCTGAAGTTACACGTCACAAAGCTTACCACCGATCTACTTGTGAAGCAAAAGATACATCTCTGGTGAAAATCCTGGTGAAAATACTATGGTATTTTCACTAAGACTCGTATAGGGTTATTTCTCATATAGAAGAGAGCCTCCAGCCCTTTCGTCCGTGTCGCCCTCAATAAGAGCTGTGTCTGCTAAAGCACCCCAAATGCACCAGCATAACACGAGCTTAGTTCACGTTCTGAGATACAAGCTGCTCCCCCAGCTTCTCAAAATAAAGCTTTGCCTCTACTGTAATTGAAGAGTATAAAAGTAGTACATAGAATTAACTTAACCACAGGTGCTCCCTGCCAAAAGCTCTTCACTGAATCAATGTTATACGCAATTTCTGTTAGCCATTGTTCGTTTAACTTTTATTACACACACTCTTAAAAACTTCCCCCTAATACTTTAATGCTGCACCCACAAATCATACCAAAGTAGCCATTGTGAAATTCTCATAGCGCTTTTTTGCTGCTTTGTTAGGACACTTCTGGTCACCTGAGAGGAGAGATCACGGAATGACGAGAATTCCTTCGTTATCAGAGCAAAACATTTCTACCAAACAATAAAAACTGGCGCCATGAATAAACTGCGATCATTGAGTGGGCTTGGATATAGAGCACACATCTTTGTAATATGTAACCGTTCGATAACCAGACATGCAAGTCCAGCAGATTTCGATAAGTGTTCTTGTTATCAAAATTGACTAACAATCAAGCCCTTCTTTTGGCCCTCTTTCTTTTCAATATGTACTTTGATAGCAAAATAATTGAATTTTTACGCTCAAACGAAGGTTGGTTGTGCACAAATGAAAGTTTGATGACTTCCCGTATCGGAAAAGTAACGTCTGTAATTTTAAATGAGGTCTCGAGTACTTAGCGAGCGTCGTCTAATTCTGTTTAACTTTTATGAAGTAAAGGCTGCTGCAACTATGCCAATAAAATCTACACAAGAAAATTCTCCTTTAGTCTTTATATGCTACGCGTTACTAGTGGGGTAAATTTTTTATTTTGCTACAGGTGTCACTAGATACAAAAGTTTTTACCTAACTTCCAAAGTATAATCAATTTCTTAGAGAAGATTTAACTTCTATAACATTGTACGCCAAGAATGCGATGGACATTTTTATACAATATTGTCTGATTTAAATTTTATTTGTCCTTCCATAACCTTCCTCGCTTAACGCTATTTTTCCATAATTCCTAAGCTATATTAAATTTTAGAGCGTTATCTGTTCGCGCATTCCAAAATACCTTTACAATCGAAAGTTGATGAACTCAAATCACGCCTTTGACAGATGCCACTAATATAAATCTTAATCCTGATTCACTGTTTACAGACTTTCATCCTCCTGAAAGATAGTCAATTTTCATTGCATTCAGAGCAACTGCAGCACTCACTTGCAGACGACTACGGTAGTCACAACACTGATGTCCTGTTGCCCTGCCGTCCGCCCGTTGCTTCAGCTCTATTGGTGTGACCGCTGCCAGCCGCAGCCTACACCTTCGAAGAATAATAAAGCGTTCGATGGTTGGCACATCGAGCACTTAGATTTTTCAAGGTTAGAACATGATAGAGCTCAAACAATTGAATTCGATAGATAATTTGAATAAGGAATGCAGTGAATGTCATTCCTTAGAGAGGATCGTTCAAGGTTCCTGGTGGCCTATTATCTTTTAACGTGTTATATTTTTCTTAACCTGCGTGTATAAATGACATTTATGTGGATAAAGACCTGCAACTACCAGTTATAGGTATCCAAAGTTATGTAGCAGGTAAAAAATTATTCAGTTTCGTGCTTGTAAACACTTATGAACTGCAAAATTACTTTAGTTCAATGCAGTAAGTAATGACATTTTGTATGAGCAATGTGTGTGTGAATACTCCGAATTTTGAACACAGTCGCACTCGCATCCTTTACTCTGAGGGTCTTTCATTACGCTCCGGTTAGAAGTTTGATGTTGAGCTGAACTTTAATTCCAAAAGGTGGAAAAAAGAAGTTGAGAGGACGTTAGATGTTTACGGTGTGTCGTTCAGGAGATGAGGCAATGGAACAACCTGTCGTACAGCGCAAAATATGCGTCATGGAATACGATCCTCATAGCATAACAACAGGCAGAAAAAGCAGCAAACGAGGAATCTTGGTTAGAGTGGAAAAATGGGAAACGAAATCAAGGAAGAAAACAGTTTAGCGCTGTTTTTTTGGCAGATAGGGGTAAAGCTTCAATGACAGTCGGATTGTTTTTTAAATACTTCCAAAAACTGAAGAGAGTAGGGCAGTCAAAGCAGGAGAATAAAGACGATTAAAGTGAGCGAAAACTTATTTTCCAATACTTATATCCATGTACTGAATCCATCAATGGAATCAAAAATATTATACTTGAATAGTATAATTTGTTACATGTGAGAGAAGGGACAGTGGACCAGAGTAAATGCGAATTCTTAAAGACTTGAAGGAGAAAGTGGGAGACTACGTGGTATGGAGGTTGGATGTTGCAGAAAATCCTTTAGTTTGTCCATTAGGAGCAATAAATATATAAATAAAATATCGAACAACTGTGGAATAATTATTAGGTGTCACCTCGATGTAACCCAAGTGTTCCAGAGAACTAAAGAATTTCGTAAGTTCTAACCTTATAATAATGAAGGAAATGGAAGAAGAGGAACAGAGAAAACAGTTGATGAGGAATAGAAGAAATGAAAGGCAGAAGCAGGTTTCTTGAAAGCGGAAATTCACTTATTGATGATTTCATCAAAATTCATACAATCCTTTACAATTTTTATTGTTTCTCTTCGACAATATCTCTTGCTATGGTAATGATACACCACGCATAATTTCCTGCACCAATACAACACCTTGGTTACATGGAGAACACAATTTACGGAGCTGTAATACCTATTTGATTCTATCTTCTGTTGGAGGAATTCGTGTGAAATAAAATGTGATCTTTATTCATTATTTGAGTTAAAAATTCTAGAAAACAGATATAAGATTGCGAATATTGCCAAGTTATACCTCTGAAACAATAAAATATAAGTGCATTCTTACCGTTTATCTTTTTCCCACTAATGCAGGCTTGTCAATAATAAACACACACTAACCAATTAGTTTCATTACGAAAAAATTCTTTGAAGTTTTTAATTATTAGAATAGGGAGTTAAAAACAATGATATCATAAGACATGGACTAAGTGTTAACGGACACATTTCTTTTATAGATATGTTCTTGCATTTGCATCGACTGTTCGTCCTATGAATTCAGTTTTTGATGTGAACACTTGATCTTAAAAAGCTGCTTAACATTTTAATAATTTGAGTTAATGTTGCTTAACAGCAGACTCGCGATACACGGCACATCTCATTACACGTATCCCTTACATCGAACAGTGCGCTTGGTATGGTCTTCAGCTCTAAAATACATGGTAGTCTTCACCATACAATACTTTCTTCATCAGTAACTATGAATAAATCCTACCTGTTCAGCGAGTGAAAGGCCATGCTCAGTCGCAATTAAGCACACTGCATGCACTTCCTTATGATGCTTAACCAGATGATTAAGTTGAATTAGTTCGCATAAAATAGCCTTTTGGGTTTCGTATTCATTTCTGAGTGACTAAAGGAACCAATATTGACATTCCTAATATGAACCAGTTTTCGTGCTCCAGGAGAGGTATACTAACTCAATTCTAAATTTGTGTTCCGTCCAGAGAATCATCAACGTTTTTCAAGCTTCTTTATAACTTCAGAAATGGTTCTTTTTCACATGGATAAATATTTTCTCGGGTTAAACTGTCAGAAGTAGGTATAATGTTAGAATGATTATCCGTAGACTTAAACTCTTTTCACCAATTATTAATGCGAAAATGATCACTTCAGAAAAAAAGCGAGAGCACACTAAAGGTGAGTACAGGTATAAGCATTCATATATAATTTACGAAGCCAAAGTTGAAGCTTATAGCTTCTCAAAACGTTACAGTTTTAAATACTTGACAAATAAATAAATAATTTAGCTGTTTAACGTAGAGAACAATTGTATTTTTCCTTTGGAGTAAATTGTCGTACGTCAGGGCTATTTCAACGATAAGAATAAAACAAAGTTGGTTAAACATCATTTATTGATCGACACACCGAGCACTGTACACCCGTCCGTACAATCTGCACGAGAAAAGCGGTTTGGAAAATACTCAAATATATGAGCTCAGAACCCTGGAAGAACTGGGAATTTGTGAAATAATGTGAAATATACGTTAGATTTAAAGTCAACAAACAAGAATTTTCGAAATGCTACGAATGAACTGGACAGTCCAATTAATTTAAAATATTTCTCCGAAAAACTCAATTCAGTCATTTGAAAATATTTCCTCTTGCAAGAAACGGAAAACCCCTAAATCGTTAACATTTTAGAATAGAATACATTCACTATAATATCATCAGAATTAAAGTACCTTGCATTGAATTGATCCAATTGCATTTATATCCATGGTAATTTATTTAATTCATAAGATCAAAAACGTTTTCCCTACTGCGTTGGCCGCAAGTGCGTTTAAACAAATGCCATGAGGTTCAAACAGAGGCCAAGAGGTATTGGGGAAGCCTTTTTCCCCTAACACCTAGAGATGAAAAACTACAGAATGAGGTGATCTGAAGAACACCGAGAATGTCTTGCTGAAAGTCACTGCTCGCTGTTGTACCGTACAACAGACTTCAAGAGGGAGAAAAAAAGATAAACGGGAAAACAGGAATACACATCTAACTATCAAACTAAGCCTACGACAGTTTCACACAGTAAGACTGCAGAAGCTGCGGGAGAAAGCTAGGGACACCATCTCCGCGTACTACGTTCCTCATCGCATGTTGTTGACCAGGACATAAGCTATCAGGGTGCAATCCCTCGTGAAACTTTGCTATCTAGCGTACGTGTTAAAATTTGAAATATACGTTGAATCGGTGAATTAGCTCAAACATAAATAGATCTGCTATTTCCTTCAGGTAGATCACTTCCCGGTTAAGATAATAAAATACCAGCATATTTTAACTGTATCTAATTTCTTACAGATCTCTACTATTTTGAAATTTTTCTACCCCATTACTCAAACCATTCTAACATGAAAGTTCATAATTCGTGTGATAATTGAAGTGCACGCATTTTTACGTCTGTAAAATATTTTTACGTCTGTATGAGTACTTATACGTACTTTCAATTTCATTTCAAATTTCATTTCATACAAACTTTATTTTGATCCATATCAATACTGATTCTGAAGTTAGGTTCTCAATGCGTACAATTTTTACAACCTGAACAGCCTGGAGCCTGTATTTACAAAAAATGCTTTAAAAGTAAAATTCCCCCTTAAAAGAAATGATACGCGGTACAGTAAGTTGCAACTGCTCGGTTTGGCCTTTCCATGACCTCCTGTGCATCTCTGCGATGTTATCCTATACCGAGCAGCGTCTTCCAAGCAGAAGTCACTGGCAGTCGTGATCCTAAACATAAAATTCGAATCAGAAGAAAACGAGTGTGCTAACTTTTAAAAGACTTACATAGTCTTGGGTTTTATTTTGTAAATGCATGAACATATGCATGAATAATGAAGTTTTAAAATCTAACAAGTAACAAACAATTATGGCTGTTTTGAAGAACAGTCAGCAAGTATTAACCAGCTGCATCGTAACAAAAACACACGTCAATTTTGTTAGAAAATACTTTAGAAGCACACTGCTAGTGAAGTCTGGAGAAGTCGCAACTCCAGTCTCTCATATCCGAGATTGCTGCACCATACCGTGATTGCGCATGATTTTCAGTTGAAATTTTAGGCTAAAATACATAATTATGCAGGAAGACGTTTCTGACAGTTTGGTAGGAAATTGTATCAAACTGTAATGCATTCACATTTCTGATAAATGAAGACTTATCAAAATCCTATTGAAAAATAGGCCTTTTGGAAAATCGACATGATAAATCACAGATAAATTCGTGGAAGAATTGCTTTGCATTTATAGTAATTTTTATCTTAGATCTACTTGGGAAGACATGTTTCTGCCACACAGCCAACCACAAGAAATAAAATAGATAAAGGTTTTCACAAAAAACTATTAGTGCAGTATTTCATAAGTGATAAGAACTGAAAATTCTACATATTCTAAAGTGTGTTTATGCCTGCTTCGGGGACTAGGTATCTTACAATAGTTTATTGGTATGAATTCTATGCATTGTATTTTCAACCCAACGCCGTTAATTCTTCTTCCCTTAACATCATTTGCTGATCACTATACATTATCTTCAACGAATCCTTTTGTCAAATGAACATCCAGTTCCTAGGTTTCATTTACAGTTATAATAATTCCCATAGGGAAAAAGGAACGTCTTGAAAGGCGAAGGTTTCTAAAGGGAAGACAGCGAGAGGTAGGAGCCTACGATGCAATACTTTGCCGCAGTGTGAGACACTTAACATTCGATTTCTCAAGTGATCAAGCGATCAGAAGGAGACCGGCCAAGGGGGCAGAGATTTTCTTCAAATGAATTTTGTTACCAATTTTCAAGCAATAGATTACTTGAAATTGCGAATGATTTCTTAGACATTTGTAAAGCAAATGTACCATACCTGAAACTTTTCCCCGGTGGTCTCCTTAGGCTGCTATATTTTCTACTCAACAATCGTAGCAGCGACACATCAAATACTTTACATAAGATTACTGGAAGTCCCGTTACATTGTGTTTCGGAAGGAGTTTCTACTGAGCGTGGTTGGTTACACGAGAAACTCAACTTTAAGCTAAGGGTGTCAAATCCAAGCTGAAGTGCTCACTGTCTTCACTTTGATTTGAATGGTCGACTATAGAAAATCTACAAAACGACAGTAGACTATCGTTTTCTTTTGGGGCTTCTTGGCTTTTTCCAAAGAAATACGTTGAACTCAGAAATATTCAAATTAAGATAGAACAGAATACAAATTTAGGTTTTTGTTAAGCATAATAATGATGAGATAGCACACTGAAGATTGAATTATAATAGATTTGATGAGCTGTTTTAGAAAACTTTCTAATGCCATATACATAATCATCTGGTCAACATGAAGCTAAAGGATTTTTGAACACCATTATTTGAATGGAAATAACGAAATTTGTGAAAAATGTGCACCCAAAGAAGAAACTAATTATTTACTGTGATTAATTTGAAAATAAGCTAGATTACTAGGAGACACCCTACAAATTTTAAGAAGGTTAAAATGAAGTAAAGAATTCAAAAAGTGAAAAAAGAGTAGGAATCTATATTCTACATACATGTTTCTTGGGCTACGGTAATTGTGCAAACCCAGTTATAACTGACGTGGTCGAATGTACTCAAGATTTTATGAGTAGAAATTTTATTTGACCAGATGATCAAAAACTAAAGACTGGTTTGGTACATCCCATATTTATTTTGGCTAGTTTGATAGGAAACATACTTCATAAACCGTTTTGCTATTATTTTTCAAGTTCGACTGGTTAGTAGCAAAACGATTTCATGGGATGAATTTACTTACCGTTTTAGTAATGAAGTGAGTAGCACGTTTTATTGTATTAAACTATGTAGACTGGCTCGAAATTAAAGTCTATCATACGGAAGACAATCGTTTTTCTTCGAATATTTTAAAAAAACTGATCGTAAATTGCGATTGAAAAGCTCACATACTGCAGAAAATGTGCAATAAGTTAAACTGCTCACACTGTATTGCAATGGATATGTACTTTTTGGGAAGCTATTGTGATATGTGATAGATTTCCTTAGTCTATTTCTACTTATAGTCTAATGAATTATAGTAATGAAGCTACATCGCAGGTCGCTATTTACAGCACACTGTAGCGCGAACATTCACTACACACTCACATGCTCACTTCCAATATTGATAGACTTTTAACATAGAATTTATAATACGAAATATTCGGCAGGGATCTAAGATTTGATCATATATATTTCAAGTGAGAACCAGAGGAGAATTTCGACTATAAATTTTAACGACTCATAAATAAATGTCTCTATTTCAAATTTATAAGATTTTCTTATCGTCTAGGTTGAACATACAATAAGCCCAACTTTCTTCTTACACCTACTGTTATTCTAAAGGAGAACCTGAGCCGAGGCAGAGCAAATTAGCAATGCTATGGTCTTGCAAAAGAGCGAGTTGTTTCTCTGCCTCCAGCTTGCATTTCAAAAGCAGTCACAAAGGAACTACGCACTTTGAACAGATTGCTGTGGGCTTCATTTTGTGCTTTCATCACTCATTTAGAATCGAGTTTAGAAAAAATTCCATTTCTCCGCAGAAAAAACTAATTTGATTCCTGAAAATTCATTTTTACCAAATTCTAAGAACCGCACTATTCTTTGAGTGAATTCTATAGTGTGTATGAATAATCTACAGATTATATTTTCCCGATATGAATCATGAAATTTTCAGCAGTTTCGTTGAAGTCCCAATCTTTCACAAACATTTTATCTTCTAACTCTAAAGTCGCTCAGCAGTAAGGACTCAATGATGTGTTACAGGTTACACAGGTAAACGCGTGAGTGGGCAGAGCAAAATTTTTAGTTTTTAGAAATACCATGGAATTCAAATGAGACAAAAATAATGACGACAATGTGCCTTGAGCGCTTTCAGTTCCGTCGATAGGTTTCAGAGGAGAGGAATAATTTGCAAAATTGTCATAATTTGAACTACTGCGTTCGCCAATCTTGGAAAAATTAAACTAAAGAGGCTATGATTTTACGTTGCGTTCATAAGCATTCAAAGTGGCAATAAGATCAAGAAATGAGTCGCGTTCCCGAAACGCATAAAATTCTCCTTAGAATATGAATTCACAGAGAATTTAAAATTAGTAATTGTGATAGATAGCTTAGCTTCTCATTAGTGTAGTCCAAAATATAGTACCGTCCATACACATATGCTTTACCAGTTCAGCGATGATTGGGACCTCACATTTACCAGTAATCGTTGATTCATAGCTTCAGTGTTCACGATGGTCCAGCTAGGCTCGTAAATCCAAGGCCCGGAAAAGATGCCGTGGATGAGAGCTCCAGAGAGCAGCACTCGGTGATTGTGTATTCATTCCTCATAAAAATAGACTTACTTAGAATTAAGAATCTTCTGAAATACATAAATAGAGGCCAGAAGATAAATATAGCCAAAGTAGTACGATTAATTCCAATGCAGATGCTCCATTCGGTGGCACTCGTGTGAAAAACGAAGGCTTTCCGTAATTCAATTTCGATAGCAGTACAAAATGGTTTAAAATTTGAAATTCGAATAAGTTGGTCAAAATAGAAATATTTGAAAAATATGAATTAGGAAATCTACATTGGAACGGAATGCTATTTTTGTTAAGATTATGAGGTACTATAACAAAGCAAACTAAGGTCAGGAGAGTAAGGCTTATACAGATTCCTTGGCGAAGGCTGCTATGGTCATTTTGATCCATTTGACTGCGATTGGGTTGACATCGTCATAGATGCGGGGGCGGGCTCCCTTGCTGCACCCTGTGCCCGCCACCGCTACGCCCACTACTTCCCACCGCCCTGCCCACTCGCACAGCAGGCCTGCTCCGCTCATCTCCTCCAGCTGCACACGCAAAACATTCTTAGGGACAATTCAGGTAAAACATTGAAATTCTTGACGCTTAACAACCAAGAAAGAGTACGAAAGAAATATGAGATTCTGATAACTTCACTGGAGATGAGAGGTGTAAAGTTAACTCTTGCTCCTGTAATCCTCATCTGAACCAATAATAAATGACCACGCTAGCAGGAATGTTCTTCGAGGGAATGATGCTTAATCATTCAGCTCTATGCATACCCTGCTTTTTCTTAGACAAGAAAGAAGCTGATTTTAATGGGAAGAGAGATTAGTGCACATGAGAGAGATTCTTATCACTATTGTACACATACTCGTGTGTTCTCCTCAATAAATCGTGATTTAACTTCATTGTGTCTGTTAGCTGAACACTGATGGTGCACTACTAGGACCGAAAAGCAGTCGCCACGAAGTGTGAGTCTGATTCTCCTAAAGTCTTCCTCTAACATGGTTTGAAAAAATACTGTCAAAAACGTTCTCAAAGATTACATCGTGCCATAAACTAATACTATCAACTTGCAAAAGGGATTTGAATTTCCTAGAAGCAAAAATAGAAGTAACTGGTTAATTTGCTGAATACTCACAACATAATTCAAAGTACCGTTGCTATGATCACAGCAAAACTTTACGTCATGTTTCAGATGTAATATCATTTACGTGATATTATTCTGAATAGAAATTAAATTGAAGTAAGAGATAGATGTGGGGACAAGCATCAATTGGCAGTAGACTAAGGGAGCAGAGAAGTGAAAAAATAAATCGACTATTCTTTCAAAAATTTAGCATCACGACGAAAAATTAGGTTCATGATTTACGATGAGAGTAAAATTAAATTTAACTTCTTGAATCTTTTTCAAAACAAAGCTACCCAACAACTCTCTACATCTTGTTTCCTAGATATTCGGAGTAAAATATGCTTTAGTAAAAAATACCGTTCTACTTTCTATATTTAGTAAACAATGATCTACAGATTACATTTACAGATAATTATCCCATCTATATACAATGCAAATAAAATATAGCTCAGTAATGTATGATTATTTCTGTCATCTATTAGCTTTCAGATACATAAACACAGTTACAGTATCAAGGAGGATGTTCCACAGCTGTCACGGTTATTTTGACGTGTTGTTGACAACAACCTTAGTAGAGCTGTACCCATATGAACAACGATGCAGAGTGATTTTGGACCTTAAATATTTACCAAACAGTGCTTTGTTGGAAACGCAGTATTAGCTAAACAGCGTTGTTGGATCTACAATATTCATGTAACAGTGCTTAGTTGGTAGCGCAGTAATTCGCTTGATTGAACACACAGTCATTACGAAGAAGGGCGTTCAATATTTACCAAACAGCGCTCAGTTGTGTGCTTCTGGGCACCGCAGAGCAAGTCTCTGGATGCGTAAGAAATAGCTCCTCCTCCACCTCCATTGCTGAAGTAATTGACGCGCTTGCTGCACAGGCTGCCATTCACGACGTTGGCGCGGAGCTCTATCAGAGGATCACCTGTTGAAGTGAGGGCAGTAGAGTACAAGAAAGAGAGTTAAAAGAAACTTATTGCCTCTTAGAATACAAGTAACAGGAAAGGTGTTTGAGTTCTTACCATCGCTTTCCTCAACTATTTCTCTTTTCAGT
>VCRD01000584.1:120174-137738 GCA_006783055.1 Trinorchestia longiramus
TGATCCATTTGACTGCGATTGGGTTGACATCGTCATAGATGCGGGGGCGGGCTCCCTTGCTGCACCCTGTGCCCGCCACCGCTACGCCCACTACTTCCCACCGCCCTGCCCACTCGCACAGCAGGCCTGCTCCACTCATCTCCTCCAGCTGCACACGCAAAACATTCTTAGGGACAATTCAGGTAAAACATTGAAATTTTTGACACATAACAACCAAGAAAGAGTACGAAAGAAATATGAGATTCTGATAACTTCACTGGAGATGAGAGGTGTAAAGTTAACTCTTACTCCTGTAATCCTCATCTGAACCAATAATAAACTACCACGCAAGCAGGAATTTTCTTCGAGGGAATGATGCTTAATCATTCAGCTCTTTGCATAACCTGCTTTTTCTTAGACAAGAAAGAAGCTGATTTTAATGGGAAGAGAGATTAGTGCACATGAGAGAGATTCTTATCACTATTGTACACATACTCGTGTGTTCTCCTCAATAAATCGTGATTTAACTTCATTGCGTCTGTTAGCAGAAAACTGATGGTGCACTACAAGGACCGAAAAGCAGTCCCCACGAAGTATGAGTCTGATTCTCCTAAAGTCTTCCTCTGACATGGTTTGAAAAAATACTGTCAAAAACGTTCTCAAAGATTACATCGTGCCACAAACTAATACTATCAACTTGCAAAAGCGATTTGAATTTCCTAGAAGCAAAAACAGAAGTAAATATTTAATTTGCTGAATACTCACAACACAATTCAAAGTACCGTTGCTATGATCACAGCAAAACTTTACGTCATGTTTCAAATGTAATATCATTTACGTGATATTATTCTGAATAGAAATTAAATTGAAGTAAGAGATAGATGTGGGGACAAGCATCAAATGGCAGTAGACTAAGGGAGCAGATAAGTGAAAAAAATAAATCGACTATTCTTTCAAAAATTTAGCATCACGACGAAAAATTAGGATCATGATTTACGATGAGAGTAAAATTAAATTTATCTTCTTGAATCTTTTTCAAAACAAAGCTACCCAACAACACTCGACATCTTGTTTCCTAGATATTCGGAGTAAAATATGCTTTAGTAAAAAATACCGTTCCTACTTTCTATATTTAGTAAACAATGATCTACAGGTTACAAAAGAGTTATTAAACAAAACTCTTAGGGCTAAATATAGTTAATAAAGACTGATAAGTTAGTTGTATCCCATTTACAGATAATTATCCCATCTATATACAATGCAAATAATATATATATATATATATATATATATATATATATATATATATATATATATATATATATATAGCTCAGTAATCATCACCAGCTTGGTCGACTGGTATCACCAGCTTGGTCGACTGGTGAGCGAATCTGCTTGACCCAGGTGCCGATATGGTTGACGCGGCTAGAAATACGGCATGGGACTTGGGTAAACAATCGAATAATTATCGAAGTAATTATCCGACCCAAGAATGGGCCAGAAGGTTCGTTCCTATAGCCTCATTCTATTCTATTCTATTCTATTCTATTCTAATGTATGATTAATTCTGTCATCTATTAGCTTTCAGATACATAAACACAGTTACAGTATCAAGGAGGATGTTCCACAGCTGTCACGGTTTGTTTGACGTGTTGTTGACAACAACCTTAGCAGAGCTGTACCCATATGAACAACGATGCAGAGTGATTTTGGACCATAATTATTTACCAAACAGTGCTTTGTTGGAAACGCAGTAATAGCTAAATAGCGTTGTTAGATCTACAATATTCATGTAACAGTGCTTAGTTGGCAGCGCAATAATTCGCTTGATTGAACACACAGTCATTACGAAGAAGGGCGTTCAGTATTTACCAAACAGCGCTCAGTTGTGTGCTTCTGGGCACCGCAGAGCAAGTCTCTGGATGCGTAAGAAATAGCTCCTCCTCCACCTCCATTGCTGAAGTAATTGACGCGCTTGCTGCACAGGCTGCCATTCACGACGTTGGCGCGAAGCTCTATCAGTGGGTCACCTGTTGAAGTGAGGGCAGTAGAGTACAAGAAAGAGAGTTAAAAGAAACTTATTGCCTCTTAGAATACAAGTAACAGGAAAGGTGTTTGAGTTCTTACCATCGCTTTCCTCAACTATTTCTCTTTTCAGTCCATGGTGTTTTGCTTGTGGGTAGAAAGAAAAACTTTTTTGAGTGATACATGTCTACAAAAATGTTACTTAAAAGAATGAATTTGAGTGGTGTCTATAGGATAAAATAAAATTGATAGCGTGAAATAAATTTGAAGCGTGTCAAAGGTCCTGAGAATGCGGTAGGCTTTAACACGTTCACTGCCGCTTGACGCACATGCGCGTCATTTCAAGCTCTAATTTCAAGCTCTAAATTTCAAGTGGCAGCGGACGTGTTAAGCAAGTGTAATCGATTCGTAAGCCACGAGAGGAAAAATGTTACTTAATTTGCCTATTTTATAAAGCTTCTCAGTGTATGTACTGTCTCCAGAGCAATGACTTGGAAACAGAGTAAAAATATACCTAATTCTTTCACAACGCACTTCTTTCAATTTGAAAACAATTTCAATAAGTTGAATTGAGTTTACGATATGCAACAGAATGCATAACAGTGTTTTTTCTTGTGCTTCTACAACAAGACGTATCCCAGTATTTGTTGAAGAATATCCCAGTAATTATTTAATTTATACTGAACAGATTTTATCCACTTAGCTTTGAAGGGTTTACCTACAAATGAGTGAAGCTTCCATCTGGATTTGAAAGGCTAAAGGAACAAAGATAATGTTTAAGAACAAAAAAGTTTTTAACGAAACATCGGCATATCTAGTTCATGCACTGAAGAAAGGTTACATACAAAATTGCTAGGTACAAGAACCTCAAAGGAAGAAAAGTACGTCAAATGTTATTTTTTGTTCATAATTGCAAGTAGAGCTTTGTAAATATAACGCACTACACCTCCTAGCCGCAAAGCGACATTGAACACCCTTTGCAAAAAATTTTGTATTCTAAGTGAAACAAGCTCCAAAGTGAGAATTTAAAATTAGTAGATATGAGGAGTAAATAGCAATACATATAGACTTTTTACATTGACCATTAAAATCGAAGACATGAGTAAATTTATGCTGAGGGAAATCCTTTGATACAAAGGAAAATACTGACAATAAGTATGATTATTTAAGAGGAGCATGTTAAAATCAGTTACTGAAACCAATTAACTACAGTAATGTATTACAAGGTATCACGAAAGTTTACAAATATAGGTATAGTAAAGGTTAATCTATACAGAAAAAAGCCTCATCTAAAAGCCTTAGTCCTTCAATTACCCATAGACAAAAGTATTGTAGATCACGAATGATCCTAAATAATAAAAATCATTGTTTAAAAATAACGATAGGTTTTGAACGTAAGTAAAATTTTCATCACTGTGAAAACTTCAATAAAAGAAAATTTTCCTTAATGTAATTATTAAATTGAAATGCTCCTTTCCACTGAACTCCATCGACAACCCTGAAAATAATCTGAAATAAATATGATTTCATGGGTTTGTTCTGTGAGCAAATAACATGTTACAGTTTTTTATAGTCACGTTAAAAAAGAGTGTAAATTTACTCGATGCCTTAGCAATCCTGTTAGACGCCGAACAACAATTCAAACGGAAAAAAATAGAACCGCTCACACATTAACTGAACTAATATGTTGAGGTTTTAGTTAAACCTAATGACATGGCTCTAAAACTGCGAACAGTATTTAGGTACCAACGAAATTCGTCTTTGAAACAAACGGGAGATACTGTATAAGCAAGTTTCTACAATGTCTCATCATTCTAAGAATTGAAATAACATCAATACTATGTTTAGTATAGGGTTCTTTTAAACAGGAGGGATGTTTCTAGCGTAGATAAATTTTTTGTTAGTAAAAAAACATTGTTTACCAATTCAACCTGAACTTTTACTCGATTGCGTCGATTTTCATTACACTGTGCATGTGAAAACATAGTCCAATAATTGAACAAGCTTACTAGCACTTTCACGACAATCGTTTAATTTGTACTCTAGTATTCTTAGTCAGTAATTTTAGTCTTAGCCAGTGTTCTTAGTCAGTAGTTCTACGATTGCAGAGATTAATGATAATAAAAATTTGGTTGAACTTCAAAACATTGCCAATGTTAAATCCTGCAAAGTACAAAAGTGTACAGATATTTCAAGTTAGAAAGTCACATCTTTCGTCAAGAACAGTTATTTGCGTTGGATAAGTTGTTCGAAATCTGATTTCTGAAATTGCCCACCAAGGAAACTTGAGCACATGATACGAATGCAATGTGAGGCTTAACACTGTGAGTCGGCAACACCGGGATTTTTTATTTTCTCTAAACCGAACTACAAGTTTACCAGCGCTAAGGCCATGCAATAACTAATGGTTTATAAGGAGGCAGGACACTTCAGTCAACCAGAAAGGGTTTCTTGGGAGCTTTTCATAAATGATGCCAAAAAAAGGAGCGTCCACAGGGTATGAGTTTTTTAGTAAATTGGGGGAATTTATGGTAATTTACTTACAAAATGTAGTGATATTCAGCATGAAACGGAACAACCTAAACCTGCAAATTCGGCACTAGCAATCAGTGTAAAAACTGCTTCTTGCAGCTGGAGAGTTTGTAAATTTCGACGATTTTTTGAATTGGACTTTGAATTAAACGAAAATTATTCTAAACGCGATCTGGAATCAGTTTTCGATGACTACTTAGATTCAAATATACATAAGAGCATAGGCATATATATCATATTTGTCATGTGTGTGTTGTCACAGATGCTTTAATTGAGATTTTTGTTGTCAGAACGTTCTCTCGTTTTCAGCCTTTATTTCACAAAACTCTCAACGGCTAAAGCAGAGAGTAAGTTTGGGTTCAAGGTCACAAAGTCTAAGAAGCAAACCGAACCGATGTGTTTCTACAGAGTGACACGATATGCTTTTAAAATGATTTAGCTTAGTGATGATGAAGAATAATTTAACTTTATGACGTGTTCATCATAATCACCGGTAATATTTTTTCAATTGGGCATTTTCTTACAAAATGATTAAACTTACCTCTTCTAGTCTACAATTGTACAAAAGAAAAACCAAATAATCAAAGGCAAACAAAATAGAGTTTTAACTGCTACAAAATAAATTTAAATTAGTAATTTTTAGAGTAGGAAGCTGTCCATCGTACATAAAAAGAAATAAAAACAGAAATAAGGGATAATAGACACCTAAGAAAAATGGAAGATTAAAGTCAGTGGCTGTTATTGCAGGTATCATACTTATCTTTTCATAAAAAATGCTTACTTACTGCAGAAAAATTACAAATATTCGTATGTGTACGACATTTGTGAAAAAGAACGCTCTGGGGAAAGTTCATATATATAGGTGGCAAAGATAGAGGAACGCAAGTTTTTGAAACGAGTTCATTAGTTCAAATCCTTTTCTGTATGATACCATATTTTGCTCAATGTGCGGTGAGAGGAACTACAGAAGTAGCAAAACATACAATTATCCTGTCTGATTCTTCATAATATTTGGATAAAAACGAGCAGTGTAGGAAGCAGGGTTTGCAGCCGATTATGTATTTTAGAATAAGGAGCTTTATGACATCGAGTTTTCAACAACCTTTACGAGGGGAAGTAACACAGACAGAGCATCAGTGTGATAGACCTGAGTGTTGACACCCAACATTTACTACCATTATATGGAGATGAATGAATGTACGACCAGAGAAATAAATCGAGGTCTAACATTTATGGCGTGCAACATTCTCATTTGTATGAAATGTGTGCAAAGTTTTGACCGCTCCTTCACTGACAACCGTGCCTCTTTGCCAGGGATAACAGAGTTTAAAGGCTCACAGAGGGAACATCTTTTGCTGAAAATAGGGCTGAATGAAACTTCGTATCAATCAAAATCAAGTTGTCCTACTAAGCTTGAAAGTGAATATAAGTATAACGGCTGCTACAATTCCACTCTTTCCAGGAACATTTAATTTTGCATAATGATCACACAAAAAACCTTAAAGAAAATATAAAATGAGCAATCAAATTGAGTTTTCCTGAAAAACACTAAATTTTATTTCCATGTAAAATAGTTCTGACTAGCCTCGAGTAAATAGATGAATTTTTGACAGTCGTAAAAATACATCAGCCATGGAAATAAATTAGCCATGATGGTGAGTGAGAGGACATGACACCTGCGACAGTCCAAGGGAAGCAAGCTCATCACACAACGTAATTGTTCTCTGTTCTTCAAGCGTCTTAATTTAAATGTTAAAGATTTTTCTACCAATCCACCGAAACACTATTGAATTTATTAAATTTACCGTTGCTAAAGACTCACTTTTTTCAGAGAAGGAATTATTTGCTTTAGAGCTATAAACCCAGTAGGATCAGGCCAAATTTAAGCAATTAAATAACCCATGAATAATTAATTGAAACGAAGCAAGTGCATTTGCACAGGGTTTAAAGGAAATTTGAATACTTTTGGGTCTAGTTCTCTTCTTTTACTACATATTCTCTTTCTTTCATGGTAGTCAACAAAGGGCGTGGTTCAGGGACACGGAAGTTGTCTTATTTTGAAACTTTATCTCAAGAGTGTAAGATTGAATCTGAAAAGCAGTGAACATTTTCACGCCGTCATGAGCACATCGTAAATCGTGAGGCTAGTGGGGCGAGAACAGACTCACGCTTGCCTTAAAAGGCACTGACTGGGTAGCAGGAGCTCTTTCTTGTCGTTCCTTTGCTATACAACCCATTGTATTGGATATTTCTTTGGCCATACACATTGCATTTGGTTCCAAGGAGCTTGTGTTTCAACGTCTTCAGTTTTACTCAAGTAAGTATTTTTACAAGCGAATTTGGATGGGCTTTAATTGAGTATATTGATTCTACTGAAGATATAAATACATATTTATCAATTCATTATCTTTAAAACCTTTTTCAGAACGATTTCTGTTCGCAGCTGAACAATATTTGGTTACTAAATTTGATTATAGTGTATTATTCAACTCAACTATGAGAATAAAGTGAGGCAGTTTAATGGCATGTACTAGTTTCTAAGTAAAATTAACTTAATGTTAACAGTTTTGGGGCTAAGTTAACTATATTTTTTAATTAAGTTGACTTTATTTTATAACTGATTCAAAAATATTATCTATTGTTCAATATAAAAATATTCGCTGTTCTGTGAACACATGATATTTGGGTAACCATGGCTTGAAATATGACTGCAAGTGTGTAAAAATTATCTATATGATTGTCAAGAAAAGAACATTTCTAATACTAAGCGCTTGAGACATTGATACATGTAAACATGACTTCGCTTCTTGTCCTTCTCATCCTAGTACTTAGCTTTGTCTCTTTCATTCTTCCCGTGTTGAAGTTTCTGGCTAGCTTTGAGTTATTAGTTATTCTTATTTTGCCGGTGAATCTTTGTTTGGGCACTGAAACTTGAATTGGTTATCGGTGGTATAAATAATGTGCTGTCACGATGAATTAAATTAAAAGAAAAATAATGATAAGAGGGCGTTGCTCAGAGCTCAGTGAAAAAACTTCAAACCTATATGTTTTCTAGAACGTATCAGCAAATATTGAAATGTTTACTGTATTACTGTATTTCTGAATTAAATTTCAATATAACTAAAATTTTTGAAGTCTGAAGCACATGAATGCAGAAATCCTGTTATCTAATCTAACACTTGAGGAATTATTTTGACTAGCTGAAGATCAAATGCTAGCTTACATGAAGCATCTGACAGGGCTAAACGTTTAGAATTTTCACCAGAAAATCATCAGAAGTCTTCACTAGATACTCTTTTTTGCCCAAGAATTTTTTGCATTAAACTTACAACCGTACTTCAGTCGCTACAATATATACACATATTTTGTGAAGATATTAGAACCTGGGGTAAGTAAAATATGTTTCCCAAGTCTGCAGTGTAAAGCATGTAGCGTAAAAGTGTTATTTCCGTATCGATCGATGCACCTGAGGATAGTTCACATTGCCATATTTTAACAGGTGATAACACAGCCTGTGCAGCGACAGTTCAAGCAGCAATCTCATATTATCTTTATATCATTAAAAACAACGTTGTATTTAAAATTATAAATAGCTATAACTACTCACACTACAGGGCTTTATTTTTCACTATGCAACTAATGAACAAATCTCTGTAAAGTACTAAGTCACTATTATGTGAATTGCTTAGAGTAGGCCACTAAACAGGGCATTTGACGCGGTTCAGAACCGAGTAACAATGAGAGGTTATCCATGCACGTGATCGAAAGATTCGACGGACTACACCTAAATTAATGAATTACTTCCTAAGCACTTCATTCGATGCAGATGCCATTCCAGTTCAAAGCCGTTGGTGGGGCCGTGGCGAAGAGAACACGAGCACCCACTTGGAAGCTCTACATGGCAGAGAGCAAGGCAGCGTGGTGGTGCGATCACATTTTCTTCCACGAATTACTACAGCAGAAAGTACATCATCTTTTCATCAATGCTGTTAAGTAGTTTCATAAATTTGCGTGCTCTATCACTGATGTAAGTTTTTATGCAAAATCGCCAAAATAACACAAGCCTGTCTACGCAGTGGATATTTTATAATTTATAAAAACTATTAGTGGCGATGTTACATGGAACAAAAATTATCTTTGATAATGGTCGTACGACGTGACTTTTATCAATTCATGTCAAAAAATAATTTTGGGTTGCACAAGAAAGTAAGAAAGTTGCGAAGTTGTCAACTAAAATATATGAATGTTCAGCCTGAATAAAGATTTTGCAGCCACGTAGCTATTTGCAAACTTTCTTCGGAACAAAACACGAGAAATTTGCACAGATTTCGGTACAGGTCGTATAAAGATCGCACCACCACTGCGTTGCGGCATCCTAGAAGAAGCTGTGCGCGAGCTACAGTGCAAGTCAGGTGCAAATCTAATAGGAACACAGTTGGACATGGAGCTCCTTCTTACCATTCTTTTCGAGGGGATCTGCAGTTGATTGACAAAATAGAATAAAATTTATTAATGAACTCCAGTGAGTCAGCTTTCACCTTTAATCCATGTTTCATGATTCGAAAAAGTTTATTTCATGTTTACGTAATCACACAAATGTATCAAAAATTACCCAGTTAAAAACGTAGCAGGTTTGAGTTATAAAACCATTAAACTCTGAGTCTCAAAGGGGTTGTGATTTTGTCGAGTGCTAACAAAACTTTCTCAAGCTGCTTAGAATTTAACTGGGTAAACTATGTACAACTTATTTCTATTGCATGAGAAGATTGTAAATAGTAAAAACTGGAACTGTAAGAAATATAAAACGAAAGCAATGCCATGTGGCACGTATCACTGCTTGTGAAAATTTATAAAAAATTAAAAAACATTCAAAAATCTCAGTATTCAACAAGGTTAAATATCGCAGGGGTTACATGAGAAAGAGATATCGATCTTTGAAAATAATTGCATTCAAAATGTTAATACATCCATGTAACTATAATCGAAAGTAAAATACTTAAAATCACATGTTGTACGAAAAAATCATCAACCAAGTTACAAACTATTTGCAGATATGATTTACATCTATATTGCTTTTATCTTAAGGAACCTGTGTATAATGAAAAAAACACCTTTCACGGACAGCAACATCTCAACGGAGTTTCAGTATTTGCTTCAATGTTCAATACATTCCAACGCTAGAACTCATTTTGCTATACAGAAATGAGTTCTCATTCGTTCCGGGAAAATACCATGGACTGGATTGAGACAGCCGGCTGGAGGCGAGGAGAGCTGTGAAGCACACGCAATGAACAGAAGAAGCGGAGCTGCTCAGCAGGACCTTGAGGCAATCAAGCGCTCACAATAGGCACGTCCATCTCTCGCAAGGCGCTGGTCGACAGAGTTTCAGGGAAGCTACAACAATTATCTTCTACTTCAGAAGTAGAATGCGCTCAAACGACGCTGAATGACGTGCAATAGAAAGCTAAGAAGTATCTTTGCATAGTGTTAGTAACTCCGTTGAGACATTTCGGTTGTAATTAGTAAGCCGATAGATCGTAGAACTCAAAAGTCTGTGAAACCATTCAAATTCCGTAGACTTTTTGATTTATCTACTGATATTATTCACGAAAAATTCAGTACCATCGACCTAATAATTAGATATTTTCTTCAAAACTACGAACAATGAAGTTAGCGAGCTGATTATAAAAAAAGAATTCTGTATGATTTCAGGCGTACGAGTCAACTCAAGAACAGCGCTGTTCTGAGTTGCCTCGGAGTTTTGTTTCAAGCGTTCGATGAGCAGGAAGTAACTGATCTCGCTTCGTTGCCTTGGAGATGCATGAAAGTCCCGTAATCAAAGCATCAGTTTACGTATAATACAGTTTACTGGCCTTCATAATACAAAGCGGCAACGACAATTAGATAACCTGGAGAGTTTGTGTTAGAGAAAATTTATCTCATCTTCTTCTGCAGGTGCTGACTTTCATTCCTCTTTGTATGGACAGAGATTTCTTATTTTAGTGACAAACATTGCGAGAAATTCAAGACATTGAAGTATGAGCTTCATTTCGCTTGAAGGAAGAAAGTAGAACAAGAGAAATTTGAACTACTGAAGTAAAAGTTTTAATACGCCAGAAGTAGAAATGTCCTGATCTACTTGCTTTGTTTAAATTTTAAACTTTTTCACTTTACTTCTATCAATTAAATTAACTCATTCAACATTAAAACTCATGAGTGTTACGAACCTTCAACAAATCGTGTGCAGTTCAAGTATTTACTTGAGGAGTGTGAGCCTGCACAATTGGAGCTTAGAGTTTCCTCCCTGTGTTTGTTTGGCTGAGACACTTTGATTTACGGCAGTCGAAATTATTTTCCCCCCGAAAAAGGGAGAAATAAACATTTTGCAAGCGGTAAATCAGAAACAAACAGAAGAAGACAAGGAACGTGTGGTAAACACAAAACAAACAGAGCATGTGAGTTTTTTCAGGGGTTATTGTTTGCTCGCTATACATACATTTGACATTCTCACTATAAAGTTGTACAAAGGTACTGTTCTTTCCCACCAAAATTTCGCTCGTTATATGCCTCCGATTACTGTCCAATGGCATTGATTTTTTATGCAGAGTCTGGTTTCCACTCCTACGTACCAGCTTCCAGAAATCCTCTGACTCAGGGGTTCCCTTGGTTCATTTCTCACGGAGCCATTGTGGGGTCAAAGGTCTCTACGGGCCCACAACCATTTAGAGACATGATCTGGGTCCGAATTGTACAGGGTGTCCATAAAGTTTTTTTACCACATTACAAATTTATTACATGGGGTAAGAAAAATATTCAGTCGTAGCACTTAATGTAAAATGGGATTTAGGTCTTAGAATATTTTTACCTGTTTTAATACACCTCTATATGGGTATCGTTAGTTGCACGAAGCACATCAAGATGGTACTCGATTTCTTAACATATTTGCTGCAGCATAACATCATCAATGACGGCAATGGCGTCAGTAATCCTTTGCTTTAGGTCAGTAATGCCCCGTATCTTTGTTCGATACACGATATCTTTAATGTAACCCCTTAAAAATAAACTGGCGAATGATATCTGGTGAACGAGGTGGCCAAGGTATTGACTCATCTTTTCCAATCCACCGGTCTGGAAATGTCCACCGGTCTGGAAATGCTTTCTATCCCTTTTTCCAGCACTGTCCCCGTTTCACTGCCCCTTTATCCAGGAAATGTTTCACTGTCTCGTTATCCAGTACTGTCACCTTTCCATAGCTTTGTTGCGCAATGCACGAATTGACAGACGTGATGGTGGATTTTTTCCATGCTTAGTTCTGTAGTTTCGCAGAGTCTGCGTATCCAATATTGTTTCAATAAACCATAATACGCATTGGGCCTCCTCTTGACGAGTAACCCTTTTTTAGGGGTTCATTCAACAGTACCTCTACTATTTTTGTCAACAAGATGCCTGAAATACACAAATTCAATGCAATTAAAATGTATACCAATTCAATGTAATAAAAATATTGAAAAAAACTGAGTACAATAGTACATATTTGATTAAAATATCTCAACGATTGCTTTTGTACTAAATTTGTTAAATTGTTGAAAAAACACCCTCCTCTACTATATATATATATATACGCTAGAAGTAGACTCATAAAAATAGACTCATATATATATATATATATATACATACGTATATATTGTATGCATTTCATCATAACTAGTTTTGACTATTAGAAACGTCTCACGACCTCTTTGGGATACCCTCATGATTAGACTCGTTCGAAAATTGTCGAAGATTACCTTTACGCAGTTTGAGAAACAGCACTGATCGTAGTAAAATCCACCACATTCATACAAAATAAATACTCATATTCAAAATGAGTGCAGAGTTATGTAAGTAAGGACGCCCTTCGATCTCCAGCCAATCTGATCTCCAGCAATGCACTTATGGTTCATGAACGATACGAAAAATATGTACATCGCTCTATCATTTAGTCTACGCCAGTCAAATACTCGCAGCGCCTCTAGAAAAACGACGATTGTCGTTTTTCGTGCACACACTGTGCTCGAGGAACTCTCAAAGCTATTGCACTGTCTGAATAATGTCTCTGCTCCAGCTCTCCGACCGTCTTCAGCAGCCGCAATGGCTTTCTGTTCTTAGCACGCGTAGCAAGCCTGTGCAACTCAGTCATTGTCAACCGAGCTAAATTACAAATCCGACGCTGAACTCTGAACGATTCTGAAGAGTTTGCAATAAATTTCAGCGCAAAATTTTGCATGCTTGATAACCTCGGCTTGACACGTTTTGAAAATAATGAAGATTGATCGTGGATGGGTCATAGTTTAGTCAAACAAAGCATAAATTGCAGTTAATCTTTCGAGGTAGTAACTGAACGGTATAATTTTGCCTAGGTTTCTTTTTGTTTTTTAACAGCGGACCAGAAAATCTTGAACACTGTACCATGTATTTAGGCGTAAAACTAATCCTTGTTTAAGCATAAAATAAGTGATTGGGGACTAAGGTACACGTACGTCGATGTATACAAGTATTATAATAGTTTCCGTAGTAATTCATTTTTTTCATAGAGAGATGAGAATTTACGATAAACGATGCAAGTATATGGTGATGATTGCAACGCGATACTTACAGTCATCATTGGCATCGTTTACAAAGCAGAGAATGTCAGAGTCAAAGCTGAGTTCTAGAGCCTATGTGAATATTAAAACCAAACTGCATGATGGTGATAATGAAGTGTCTAATGTTCTCGTATATATCAAAATTTATTGAACGTGTGTTGTCAAGCTGCGATTTTTATTTATTTACTAAGCAGGTTTTCGAGTTAGACTTAACATACCAATTTTGAATTTAACATTATAATACAAATTGGGATGCCATGTATAATTAATACCATGCGTTAACATTGCTCGTTAGCTGGTAATGCATTACTGCAAATTTTTCAGGCTTTCGAGAAATAGTCGAACGTCGCCAGGTGCTCAAACATGGTCATGGGCAAGCTCATTATTAATTTTTTGAAGTGGAACTTGCTGGCTCTCGAGTGCTGAGTTATAAGATTCAGATAGCCGAGACACGTTCGTCTGCAGTAAATGAGTAAAGCAATGTCATTCATGGAACTATGTAACTATGAGTGTGAGGGAGGGTAAGTGTGATTGATTCTTCACTTTTCATGACTCTAGTCTGTTTCAATTAGAATAATGCTTTAAAATTTCAAGTACCTAAACTTATAACACTGACACGCCAATCTTTCATTCCAAAGGGTAATGTTTTCGTAGTGGAAGTCCAGAGAGCTCTAGTATTTTCATATTCTTCCTACTTGAAGATAAAATTCCGTTTATAAATGTATAATTGTCAGTAAAGTCAGTTAATCAACTTTCTAAGTTTATTGATCATGTTAATTAGTTCCGTCGGAGGACCAGATGCTCTCAGTGTGCATTTCAGTTATTTGAATGTTGTTGACACTTGGATTGAACTAAAACTTAAAGTCCTGTAATCGTGGCTGCCGACCTGGTAGGGTTTTATGGAACATCTAAGTAATGGGTATGTGAGTTCAAAGGACGCTGTAGCTATTCAGTCTCATCGATGAAAACCCACCGACGTGTTGTTGTGTTGGAAAGGAGCAGCCGCTGTCATGATCCCAACAATTGCTTAAATGATTTTTAGTCAGCGTTTAACAAGTGTTTTTTTGGGTAAGGAAGATTTACTCAAACGACTCAGCTTAATCTAAATGCATCATAGAGAGAAACATGACACTGTATATGATTTGATTGTGCAGGGTTGAAAGTAAAAGAGGTGGTTTTTTATTTGTGTTCAATTTTACAATTATTGAAGGCTATAAATGGGAAATTTAATTTTTTCCGTGTTTAACAGAATTCTGTTAATTAAAATGTTGTTGTAGCCCTCAGTGAGTTGCTGTAGAACTTGAGGGATTTAAAGTGTTTTCTTTACGTGCAGCCAGCATCGATTCATTTAAACAATGTTTTGACATCAATAATAAGTATAGTGGAAAATTATGAAACAGTTATGTAAAAATATAAGTAAAAAAATCAACCATTTTTTACAGCAAATAGGTACCTTTCGTGCTGAGTTTCAATATCTTATGTTGCACAAAAGCCTAAGCTTTTCTGTATGGCTTATTAAATCTGATACTCTGAACATAAAAGAGAACTATAATTAATAATGCTCAGAGAAAAAGAGTGAGTTGCATTATCATATTTTTAAGGTATAGTTGGCTAAAACATAGTACAATGAAATCCTACTACGCTAACAGGCTGAAAACCTTAATATATCTGTCGAGACACAGCATGACATGAGTATTATTAAGTTAAAATATGAAAAAAAAATTTCGTTTTGATCTGAGATACTTGTGCTTTCTGACGTGTCTCTGAGCTATCCATCGTCTGGTTGATTCATGGATACAATATTAAGTATCTACACGCTAGAGTGTAGATACTTAATATTGCTCGGGTTATATATGTGAGCCAGAGAATAGCTTCAGGGTTTCATAGACTTAGCTGTCATGGTAGGCTGATGAATGAAATCTTCGAGTTTTGCTTACATTGACAGAAGACAATGGAATGGGCTAATATCATATTTATGAATAGCTTAAACTCGAAACTAAATGTATTTTTCTTTGTGGAAATTTTCCTTCCTTCAATTTTTTCCCAAGGGGTGTCACTAGGCCTGAAAGAAGCACAGTCGGCAGTTTGTTATGATGAACTGCTTGCAATCAACTGTAAAACACAGGATTATCAACGATGACCTGAAGAGCAATTTGGAGAACTGCAACGACACATCAATAGAATGGACTAACATCACTAGTGTTATAAAATAAACTTCAATTCTCCAGGAAAAACTTTTTCCTATCTTTTTTCAGTTTCAATTTGACCAAAAGTACCACAGTTTACAACCAAGACCATGCTTTGTGTCATTCCGCATGAGTGACATGAGCTGGATGAAAGAAATTTGAATGAGTTCAATCATGAGCAAACCAGTCACTGAGCAGAAATCCAATTTATCATGCATTGACTATTTTAGACAGGTCATTCAGGAAGAAGAGCGAGAAACTTGTTTCCCATAAGGAATTGCTTCGATTTCTGCAGTTTATTTGAACCGTTGCTTCTTACCGGAAGATTACACAACAGATCAGTCTTGAGCTTGAGACGATGCAGGCATTCAATAACATGAGAGAAACAGTACCTAAGTAATACTGAATGTTATTCATGAACAATTTTCTGAACTCTTGCTTCTTGAATTATCCGTCGAGTAAAAGTTCAGCAAGCGTATTTTTATTTGATCGGCCTGTATAAATCGCTGTTTTTCATGAGAAACTTCTTAAAAATCTCTACCCTGGTTGGTGTGGTCCTTGTACTTATATCATTCAGGGCAACGAATTGCAAATCTATATATGTACTAAAATAATTTCATACATCCGTTTATATTGTGAGAGTCCACATACAGGGCTCTTGCCCCTGGCATACAGGAGACTTTCAGTGTCATGTGATAAGCTTCACGTGACAGCCGTAAAGCTAATTTTCATGATTGCTTGTAAATAACTCTGAAGGTTATGAACATTGTTAGCACATAGGTAAGAAAATTATTTGATAATTGCCCTCAACTTGGGTAGTTTTAGCTGACATTTTTATAGGTAACTCTGAAATTTTTAACTGTCATTGAGATAGATCGTTTTTATTTTACCACAAATATGATGATTAATGACATCACAATCAGTCGGTTATTTTGACGTGAACCTCGACCTCAGCAATAAGTTTTAGATAAAGGACACACGCCTCTGTATGTTTTGATTGCACTGTGAGATGGTGTATGACGCGCTGAGAAGAACTTCAAAACAAGGAAATGCTGTTTTTCCACCATGGAATACTGAACTGTTATGACTTCCACGATGACTTCCAATGAAAGCATGTTGATTCTTAGATATTTTGTTAAGCTAAGAAAATTTCTAAAAAAAGGTATTATACAGTTTCAAAATAGTCTTATAAGATCGTCACAGTTAGTTACTGTACCAGTCGGCTCAACAATGAATTCACTGTAAAAGTATTCTTTCAGACTACGTCAGGAAATATCTCATTTATTCGTCTTCGGGAAGAAAGCCTTGTCATGGAGGAAGAGGGAGCGGACGTCCAGCATCCAGCAGTAAAGTTCTTTATTCTTTGAAGATTGGAAGTGTACTTGAAGTCTCCAATTTCCTCAACTGAAATCTTGCAGCCAATTGGCCTCGGTTTACACAAGAGATAAGCCATTTTTTCAGGCAATCTCCACCTTGCTCGACCAGGTCGTTTGTTTCCAGTATGCAAATGTTCCTTAGTGCTTCCGCATAATTAAATTCGTTGCAATCCTTTTAGGCTACCTAATTATTTTCCCCGAGCATAAACGCACTTTAAGTTTTATGATACACAAAATATAAATAACTATAAAATCTGTAATATTAGTGAAACTTATTGAATTTTAAGTGTTATCCAAGGAGGTGGCATCTGAGGGGAATAAAGATCGAATTCTGATACAGCTTAACCATTGGAATAAATTTTTTAATGAAACTATTATACAGTAACACTTCTGTTCCGTTTTGTTATCCATACTTTAACTAGTATGCTAGAAGTGGAGGGAATTAGTTGTAGCTCTAAACTGTCCGTCCATTAGACTTTGTGACTACAAGATATTGATGCTGATAAAAGATGATCTAATACGCACGCAAAGTGATAACAAGCAGAATACCACTTTGAGGGATTGTAGACGGCCAAAGATAAATCTTAATTTATAATTTCTACAGATGACTATTAGCGTTGTCTGTCTTGAACTTCACAATATTTAATCTAACACTATTTTTAAGCGAGATAGCAAAAAAATCATGGAAAAGCGATGGAAATTAAACTTAGAAACAAATAAGAAGAATGACATTCTGTTACATCATGATCACCCGTACGCTGGTGAGGGCATGACCAGCAAGCACCCTGGAGCTCTCTCCCCGGGTCAGGCTGTCTTATCGCTCTCGCTGACGCTGCTGGTTC
>VCRD01000584.1:137780-150660 GCA_006783055.1 Trinorchestia longiramus
TGCATTGACTATTTTAGACAGGTCATTCAGGAAGAAGAGCGAGAAACTTGTTTCCCATAAGGAATTGCTTCGATTTCTGCAGTTTATTTGAACCGTTGCTTCTTACCGGAAGATTACACAACAGATCAGTCTTGAGCTTGAGACGATACAGGCGTTCAATAACATGAGAGAAACAGTACCTAAGTAATACTGAATGTTATTCATGAACAATTTTCTGAACTCTTACTTCTTGAATTATCCGTCGAGTAAAAGTTCAGCAGGCGTGTTTTTATTTGATCGGCCTGTATAAATCGCTGTTTTTCATGAGAAACTTCTTAAAAATCTCTACCCTGGTTGGTGTGGTCCTTGTACTTATATCATTCAAGGCAACGAATTGCAAATCTATATATGTACTAAAATAATTTCATACATCCGTTTATATTGTGAGAGTCCACATACAGGGCTTCTGCCCCTGGCATACAGGAGACTTTCAGTGTCATGTGATAAGCTTCACGTGACAGCCGTAAAGCTAATTTTCATGATTGCTTGTAAATAACTCTGAAGGTTATGAACATTGTTAGCACATAGGTAAGAAAATTATTTGATAATTGCCCTCAACTTAGGTAGTTTTAGCTGACATTTTTATAGGTAACTCTGAAATTTTTAACTGTCATTGAGATAGATCGTTTTTATTTTACCACAAATATGATGATTAATGACATCACAATCAGTCCGTTATTTTGACGTGAACCTCGACCTCAGCAATAAGTTTTAGTTAAAGGACACACGCCTCTGTATGTTTTGATTGCACTGTGAGATGGTGTATGATGCGCTGAGAACTTAAAAACAAGGAAATGCTGTTTTTCCCCCATGGAATACTGAACTGAGATGACTTCCACGATGACTTCCAATGAAAGCATGCTGATTCTTAGATATTTTGTTAAGCTAGTAAAATTTTTAAAAAAAGGTATTATACAGTTTCAAAATAGTCTTATAAGATCGTCACAGTTAGTTACTGTACCAGCCAGCTCAACAATGAATTCACTGTAAAAGTATTCTTTTAGACTACGTTAGGAAATATCTCATTTATTCGTCTTCGGGAAGAAAGCCTTGTCATGGAGGAAGAGGGAGCGGACGTCCAGCATCCAGCAGTAAAGTTCTTTATTCTTTGAAGATTGGAAGTGTACTTGAAGTCTCCAATTTACTCAACTGAAATCTTGCAGCCAATTGGCCTCGGTTTACACAAGAGATAAGCCATTTTTTCAGGCAATCTCCACCTTGCTCGACCAGGTCGTTTGTTTCCAGTATGCAAATGTTCCTTAGTGCTTCCGCATAATTAAATTTGTTGCAATCCTTTTAGGCTACCTAATTATTTTCCCCGAGCATAAGCACACTTCAAGTTTTATTATACACAAAATAAAAACAACTATACAATCTGTAATATTCGTGAAACTTATTGTATTTTAAGTGTTATTCAAGGAGGTGGCATCTGAGGGGAATAAAGATCGAATTCTGATACAGCTTAGCCATTGGAATCAATTTTTTAATGAAACTATTATACAGTAACACTTCTGTTCCGTTTTATTATCCATACTTCAACTAGTATGCTAGAAGTGGAGGGAATTAGCTGTAGCTCTAAACTGTCCGTCCATTAGACTTTGTGACTACAAGATATTGATGCTGATAAAACATGATCTAATACGCACGCAAAGTGATAACAAGCAGAATACCACTTTGAGGGATTGTAAACGGCCAGAGATAAATTTTAATTTATAATTTCCGCAGATGACTATTAGCGTTGTCCGTCTTGAACTTCACAATATCCAATTTAACACTATTTCTAAGCGAGATAACAAAAAAATCATGGAAAAGCGATGGAAATTAAACTTAGAAACAAATAAGAAGAATGACATTCTGTTACATCACTCTGGGCAGCCGCACCCGTGCGCTGGTGAGAGCATGACCAGCAAGCACCCAGGAGCTCTCCCCTGGTCAGGCTGTCTTATCGCTCTCGCTGACGCTGCTGGTTCCGACGGCCACAGGAATTCATGCGCTCACCGCCGTCACGAGAGACAAAACCAGTGTCTGTTCCATGAAAGCCTCACAAACCGCGTGACAAACTAGGGTAAAAAAATTTCCCGGTTTGTTTTGGGGAATGAGTTTGTGGTTTGTGTACGGCACTCGTAAAGAAGTCGAGCAGAAGTATTTATCTGCATTGTCCAAGAAAAAAATTAGCTCATCATCAGGGGTCTCTAAATTTCTTTCATATTGTAAGGTGGCATAATGTTTGTCTTCAAGCAAAAAAGAAAGTTGAATCCAATTAATTGAAAAAAATAATGTTTAAAATTCGAGTCATAAAATGATTGGTGACATGAAAGGTTAAGTACCGGCGATACATAGATATTGGTGCACATTTCTGAATTTGTAGACTAAAACTTTAAGATTAGGTAAATTTAAAGCGTTTCATTTATTGCGTTGTATGAGTGAGCTAAATGTTGACTCATACTAAAAAGTCTTTAAGCCCTTGAGAACAGTGAATAAAAGATGCTTTTTACAGTGGCGGGAGGCAGGCAACGTATTTTCTTTTCAACTAAAAGGACAAGTCAAGTGTTACTAAGGAATGAATAGAATTTGAAAACGTGTACATTCGTCTCTGCTTATACTGAAGTGTATGTTTGAGTACCTGTTCATATTAATACAAATAGCTCAGATTAATATACAGGGTGAGGCAACATAATTTAATTTTTTTTCCAAAGCAAAACGCTTTGAAAACGGAAGTTATGTTGCTGCACCCTCTGCTAAATAATTTTCTTTCCTTTTAGAGTTCGTAAAAAATGAAAGTACATATTAATTGCCGTAGAAATTTTCATAGTAATATTTGCAAAACAGCGAAGTTATTGACAAATTGTTGAGGTGTCTTATAATTATTCCCACCATTTTACATCTTCGTACTATTCAGATAATAGTATGCTTCTGTCTACCTGCTTAAATTAAAATGTACTCGTATTTCATTATGGATAAGTTAAAGTAAAGGTTGAATTTAGATAGTGATGCCACGCTCTTCTTTCGGAGGTATCATTTGACACATTTAAAAAAGGTGTCAAAATAAAAGTTTTCAAGTGTGGATTGAATTGCATTCCGCTGAACGATTCCTCACTGATTCAGAGCCGCGTAGTTACGATGAGTAGGGCTAGAGCTTCTGTTGTATTGATGTCAAGATCCTGAAAGCGATAGCACTGAGAAGCCTTTTCATCGGTGACGAAATAGTAAACGTAGAAACGACAATCCTCCTGATTAAGGGAGAAACGCTAATGTACACTTACAGCTTAAAATGAATTAATTAATTCAAATTTTTTATTTATGTTTTTTGAAAACTTGATCACATAAGTTAATAATTGTAGGATTATAATTAACCTCGGCAGAACAAAGTAAAGTCCTTCACGAATGACGTCATCATTTTGTCCCGCCGTTTTGAGGTGTCAAGACGTACGTATTTTTTCAGTTAAAGTTCATCACTTGAAATGCTTCAAAAGACAATTTAAATCTTTTCAAGAAAAGCGTAAAAACGTCTTTCAAAACGTACGGCGCTTCCATCACGCAAAAACAATTAAACTTATTTTAAACTTGCTGGACAAGCTCCACGCAAATGCTAATTAGAAAGATGAAAGTTTCTCCAACAAAAACTGAATCAAAAAAACCTTCTCGGCGAGAAAATCTTCCGAAACGGAAAACTCGTCGACCACGAAAGTTTTTATTTGCGACAGAAATTTGTCCCCAAAAAAGAATAATGCAGTTGTTAGGGTCAGCAAGTGACGTGAAGGATGGCTAATTAATCACAGGATTTAACATCGTAGTGTTGTTAAACGAGTAATGAACGTGACTGTCGACGCTGAATAATTGTGTTCTAATAGGAAATCTTCTTTGAGCAGTATGAACTTGTTTTCATTTTTGGTAACGATAAAAATGTTCCAAAGGAGTGCAAAAATAAAGATTGGAATTGAAATTCACATTTGATTTGGATGAAATATAAATGAACGGTTTGATCAGTGTACGATATAAAGACCGTGCGTGTGGTGATAAGAAAGACTCGAAAGTTTGATCGGAATCAACATTATGACTCGGAGGAAAGGAACACTGCATGATACGTAAAGTATCACAGCTGAGAGAGTACAGGCGATCAAAAAGAGCCGTAAACTCTTGGACGTGATAAGGATACACATCATGTGCTGTGCAAGAGTTAACGAATCGTTTTACATATGATTTCAGAGTCAGAGCAAAAAAGCCTTTGACTTGACATGGTAGGTGTGTTGAATATGTACCGTAGTAGCAATATGATTGTCAATAATACGCGTTCAATATGTAGACATGGCTAACGAAACAACTCATAAAAAGCGAACTTCAGATAAGTTTCCTCTTAGTCGGGGTGCAATATCAATTAAACACGTTCTAGGTGGCTACTACTTTAGACAATAAAGACTGGGTTAATTCAAAAGCAGATTATGTTCAGAAGCTCGTGAATGGATAACTGAGGAAAGGTCAGCTTAGCTTCAGTCGAGAGTAAAAAATCCGTGGTGCAGCATGACGAAGCAATGAAGTCTGGTGCAACATGTAGAACGTTGTGTTACGGTAAGAAGTAATTGTGTCAGCAAAAATAATGAATACACCACAAGCACTATTCACACGAGGTGTGTGAAGACACTCCTCATGAAACAAATAAAAATATGCTGAAAATAAATCACGTGGAACAGGAGTATTTAAAAAACTCATGTTTTCTTCGATTTATCAATTTATAAAATGTTTATTTGGCAGGCATGGGAAGGAAAGAGATTTAACGGCTGCGACTGGGAATCACAAAAACTAAGGTGAGGCGTACGCTAACGGAGAAATCAACACGTTAACAATATCTTTTCTAAATAAAGTAATACGCACGGAATAGACAAAAACGGTTATCAAAATATAAATCAAAATATCTGACAATAACGTAAAATGTAGGCAATTATTCATTATTGTCAAAATTTCATAATTAAATCTGTGTATGCATCGCTAAAGCACCTAATAGAGCACCTAACGGCCAATGATTATGCAAAAAGATGTGACACTTCTACATCTATCTGTAGAATTAAAGATAGTGTTCCGCAAAATTTTCAATTACTCTAAATTTGAGGCGAAAGATTATGAATTTTCTTCATTCGCTATGGTCGGAGGGAGCATCTATTAAGAACAAAACATAGCAACATTTCATTTATTTTTGACACATACACGCGTATTGCAGTAGGAGAGCTAATATTGCCAACGCTGAAATTGTATAAGGGATAATATAAAGCGAGGCAATAAGCTTTAATGAGCACGCCGCCCGTAGACTGGTTGTGTCGTTAGTTGCAAGTGATGCCATATTTGAGCTGATGAAGCAAACTTAGCCACTTTACAAATAAAGAGCGCGCCCAGCTCTCTCATGCCTTCTCCCAACGACCGCACAAAATCCATACAGCTGCTTAATTATTGTGCTCATAATATACATCCTTGTAAATTAGAAAAAGATTACCGGAACTGGAAACTGATTACCAAACACAGACTAATTTTAGATACAGTGTTATTATAAACACGTCTTAAAAACGTTGACACTAATAATTAAAACTGTAAATAACAGCAAGTCATTATTCAAGGTAGTCATGGATTCTGCTTCAAACTCAAAACGAAAGCTCGATGACAGCATACAACCCTGAAGAATTTGAAAAATAGGATACTATGTGTCAATTATAGTTTTGTACTCAAAACCAATACTAATATCTAATGACCCAAAACGACGAAATACGGCAAGGAACAGCGAGCGAGCAGGAATAGTGGAAAGCTATTTCAAACATAATGGATCTTTAGTTGCAGTCCAGAGGGACTTCATGACAACATTCAACCAGCAAACAAGTCTTTCCAGACATTACATCATTACAATGATTTCAAGATTTAGAGAATCCTGGTCTACAGCTGATATGGAACGCTCTGGCACACCGAAAGCAAAACGAAATGCATGCGTAATTTAGAGTTCATGTTGAACAATGATTGAGATTCGTTGATTAAATGCTGTGATACAGTCTCTGTGTACTGCAACTGGAGATCAATAATGTTTGAAATAGCTTCCCACTATTCTTGCTCGCTGTTCTGTGTCGCATTTGGTCATATAGGGTTAATTGGTAATAGTACTGTTTTTGAGTACAAAACAGTCTGTTTCAGTATATTAGATACCTAATAAAACTTTAAGACTCACTCTTTCATTCCATGTTCAATATACTGTTTTGGGTTTTTAGTTTTTGTTTTATTAATTTTATAAGAGTGAAGTGACTTTCGATACATCCGTTATATTAATCAAAGGAGACGGATGTTCACAAGTTTCAAACTTCAAGATCTTCAAATTGTAGGAGTTTTATCGCAGATTATACTGAATATCACTCAAAATAGCCGTCCGTATTAAAATGGGATGCATGACATTGATAACAAGCCGTTCTTCGCTGTCAAAGGCATGCGTCAACAAGAGCTGCGTTGCAATAGGCCCAGGAGCGGACACCGCTGGCACGATCGAGGAGTGCGACCGTCTTCCAGCACGGCTGCTTTACCAATCGATAATTATAGGTTTCATAGTCAATATTTACTACAGTCCCGCCGGATATGCTAACAACGGGGAATATTGGAGCCTCCCCTTGGACTCAACCATTAAGGAAGTGCAACACTGCACATGACATAGCAAATGGAATCGTTTGATTCGATACAAGTTCTCATGACGCATTTGGACCGGATAGAGAAGGCACATGGCCAGAGAGGTAATTTTCTCGTTCACTATTCTCCTCCACTTCTTATGGGTCAGTAGAATAGAAGTAACTAAGAGCACTTGCGATCATGTTCTTCGGGGTTTCCAATTAATGATTCAGAGTTATTCTAAGCAAAGTTCTGTCAATGTACAGTACATCCAACACTGAAAAAGTTGTAACTAATCTTGAAAACGACGATAGTTGTTGGTTATAAGTTTATCGAATTGCCCAGGGACCTATGCAAATTAAATGAAAAACTTCGCAAAGTTACAGGGTTTTCATCAAAGACTGGAAAACGTTCAGCATTATTTTCGCGATATTTCAGTCGCGTACTGATGAATCAAAATATTACAACGTTGCATTGGTCGTTAAATAAAGTGCGTTCGAATTCAGGAACCACTCACGAAACGAATACGCAAGCATTCGCCAATTAGCTTTATCACTACAATAAACGGTTTTCTCATTCGAACTATGCATGGAGACCGTAATTGAATTGCGTTACTGAAAACGAGCCAAGTTGCGAACCTTGGGTTGCTATATTCAATGCGTTATGAGCGAATGAAAGCGCTTGAATTTGTGAGAAAATGCTCTTGAATTAGGAGATTATTTTGATTCGGGGAAAACTACGTTTGATTTAGAAGGAAATGCTCTTGATTTCAACATACATTCCAGGCTGTACTCAGAGTTGGTTTATAATTTTGTAACGCAATTCCTTTTCAAATGCTTTAGACTTTGATTCCATGATTCTTTAACCTTGATGGAAGATTAGTGTCATTAGAAAGAGTAACGAAATCTATTAAAAACTTCAATTAACGTAATAATTTTCAATTAACGTAACTTCAATTAACGTAAAATTAAAAATTATTTTACTCGAATAAATAAACTTTTTTCGACTTTTGATCAGGTTTTAATGCTATGTTTAAATGTCAATCAAGTGGAAATAAATTCCCATGCCAGTTCATAAATTAAAGCCAAAAACTATAAAATAACCAAAACATATTAGTTTGAAGCCATTAAATGTATAAGAAAAAAACTGAAAATCGATCTAAATTTCTTAGCACATCCAAATTGTAATTTGAGAAGTGTACGTTTACGATAATTTTCGATAGTTCAACCCTTCTTCAACTTGTCTACAGTAGAGCTAGGCAATAAATGCCTGTAACAAAGAGGAGAAAATAATTCATCCGTTCCCGTGACATGCGAAATATTTCTCCTGTAGTTAGATTCCATTAAATAAAATTGTACCAGAAATGAGTAATGCATTTAATTCGAACAAATTGCCATCATTTGCGCTGCAATTATCCTTACTTGTCTGCGAGGCTCCTCAGTGTACACGTAGAGGATGATAAAAAAATGAGATATTGAGTAAAGAACAACAAATCTATACAGCAAGAGAATGTAACAAAAAAGTAAAGTACTATTATCTATGAATTTTAAAAATGGAAACGCATTTTTCGTTCCTCATTCTACTTTGCAGTCATCAAACCAACAAATATGTCAGATTATTTTGCTGCACCATGTATTATTTATACATGCAGGCAAGTAAGGCATGATATATTGAAAACCTATGTGCATGCATAAAATAATTCACGCAAAGCAACGTATTTTTAACGTTATGTTCTCCATGTAAATTAAAATGCGATCAAAAAAGATGAAGTACATGAGCATGACAATTCTCCACATTTTACAGCCGGTTAGCACGGGGATTTAAAAATCGAGTGAATTTCTTCGATATTTTAATCACAAGCCTGTGCAGAAAATATATATCGTATATAACCTAACTGTAAAAATAACGAGCTCTTCAACCACAGGTTGTTGATAGACTAAATACATAATTTGTAATTCATTGGAACAAGTTGTTTGTAGGATCATAGACTCTTAGATAAAACTAACAAAGTAGTAGTTTTCGTTATGATTAATTACACTGTGCATTTGCTTGTAACTTTACAATTTGCAGCTCAATCAAAAACGGATCAGCCAAACAAAGCATTGCTGAAAACCAGAATTTAATTTTGTGCCAACAGCAACAGTGGCAACCAGTCGAACTGAAAATATAAATCTCTTACATCAGCACATACACCTTGTCATTCTTAGCGAGTTCAGGCAAGTCAAGACGGATTAAGTGTTCCTAGTGGTAAACTCGTGTGGAAATTTGAACAAGGTAATTGTGCGTTTTTAGCACGATTGTTTTCTTCGTAATCGAGGAAGTAAAATAACAATTTTTAGCTAGGTACTTGAATGAGAATATTATATAACATATATATCAAAATGCACAGGTTTTATACATTATGTTACTGCACTGGACAATAATCAAGTGCTCATTAGCGCTGTAAAACAGGGAAAATATGCTTTAGTAGTACGATTGTCTGCTGCCAATATTTAATTGACGTTATTACGGACATCATATTTCGGATACAGGCTGAATTTAAATTGGTACTGCAATTCATGCTTCTGCCATGAGCGTATGATTTGTCCAACCTGATTCAATGATGGCATGTAGTTTAAGTACTATCAATTCTACTAGTATTAATCAATTCTACAGTGATGGACCAAAAGTTTTATTCTGCTCTATAGTAATAAACTCAACAGATACTTTGTATATGTGTATAGGTATGCTGTAAAAAGCTATCCAAATGCTCCGTTGAAAATTAGATTCCAGTTTGATGTATAAATCTTTTAATAATTGTATTCGTTGACTGTGTTGAACCATACTTCACAGCTGCTGAAAACCAAGATTTACTGTAGTGCATCCAATAATTGTCCCATAAGTAGTTGTGCTACACTGCACCGTAAAGAGACCCCAGACGAAGTGTGATACCTCCAACTTGCTGAGGTGAAAGCGTTCAAGCGGAGTCAGCTCCTGTTGAGGCGCGAGGCGTATGGGCGGGAGACAAACAACACAACAGAGGAGGCTGGAATGTGTGTTGCATACTGACTCTGCGACTCAACTGTACATATGATATTCATCTTTGCAGAGCTGCCAGAATCTTGACACAGCTTTTGTTGCTGGTAGCTGCTAAAAAAATTTCAGTTTCAGTATAAATGTGTGTGTAGTGTTCCTGCAGTTGTTGTTATTGCTACTACTTGGGTGCCATTCCTGCACTACAGGACCGACCGCTGCCTGAGTCAATGTCAAGGCAGCCCACCCCAGAAGTGGCGTTACTTTCAGTGCTAGCAATGTCTATACTTTCAATACCAACTTTTGCATTAGAAGTGATACCACGGCTAGCGCAGCCATAAGCGTCTTTTTCCTTGATATGAGATGAGAATGACAGTGCACATTGTGCACAACGAATACACCTACTTTCATCGACACCACTGTCTCAGCAATGTTATTGCTCTCAGTGCCAGCACTGCCGCAGCTGTCACTGCCAGCACTGCCGTCGCCGCTGCCACGGGAATTTGCGAGAGCTTAAAGCTGCGCTGGTGCCGCGGCCCAGGTGGGGGAAGCAGACCCCGCGGGGCTGCCTGGATTCGTGCTGCCGTGGCCGAGTCAAAAGATGTGGGCAGCACAAGACGGGCCGGAGCTAAACTCTTCAGCACACTAAACGTGATACACAAGAGTCATCGGGTACCTTCGTTCGCTTCCTAGGTTTGTACACCAACAAGTATAGAATTGTTCATATGGAGGCTGAAATGGTGCTTCGTCTACATTGTGCTCCCTGGAACGCACCGTGCTTTAACAACCTGATCCTGGAATACAATTAAAACTACATGCAAAAAGGTTAGAACATTTCTCACGAAACACGATAACTGAATTGAAGGTGTGAAAGAGTTCAGCTGGATTGGGAGTAAAAAGTTAGTCCTGCTCTACGAAGGCAAACTTTAAAGACGAAGCAACAGTGACTTCAGGTTTTCAAGCAGATCGGGTCAGCATGGATTTGCAATAAAAATGTTCATGTAGGAAAATCAAAGTTAATTTCCGTTCGACAGAGGTTCGACATGTTGTGTATGAACCTCATCGTACACCCTGCTGAATTAAGCGTGAACTGAGCATAAATGAAGGGCGGTAACTTAAGACAAAAACGCCAACTGCATGAAGTTTTACAACGGAATCTTCTAATAAAACCCCATTTGATATATTCAGCAATAGTTAATAATAAGATCGAAAAAAGTGGGCAACAGACACTCGTTGCTATCATCCATGGTGTGCTACATGATGTAGTCACCTGTGGTGTGACTCTGTGAGCCAGGTTATGTTGAAGTTTCTAGTGGGTGTAATTAGTTAACTCTTGCTGGCTGAAATGTGAGAGATGTCTGAGTTGCAACGACTTTCACAATATTTCCAGCTTTAATGTGCACACTTAGATTAAATGAACAGACTTTTGCTGGGCTCTTGGGATAATCGTTCAAGTGCTTGAGAGACAATAAAGCCGAGTCACATGATCTAATGAAAGCCTTATGAGAGCAATGTGTTCAAATCAGAAGTAACTCATATGAAAAAGAGGGTTACTGGAACGAAAAATCAGCACAAGAAAAAGAATCAAGGTACAAAGAGAGAAGCAAGAATGTGGGCGTTGAAAAGTGTACGCTTGCCTCTTTTTTACAGAAACGGTCGCATATACTCCCACGCACGCTACTTTATGGCGTGGAAAAGATGTTGTATTGCTCGGCAGCTTCATGTGAGCCATGTTGTATCTTAAAATGAAGATTCATTGTTGTGGGTACATGTAGCTAAAGATAGCGAATGACAATTAAACCTCCTAATTTCTCGTCAATTGAACGAAGATAAAAAGTATAGAAGAATTGGGACTCAAAAAAGTTACAAACATTCAATGAAATGTGCTGTGAACTATTTTGATCGTATTCATGAATTACATATGTTAATCGTCTACATGAATTGCCTACGGTATGTCCACATATACATATAAATTACACACATATAAATCATGAATCATGCGGAAATCGTAGAAAACTCCCCAAAAGTTGAAAATAGTTGGCCTTGAGTTATGACTGTGATGTCAGACGAGTATAAAATAGACATTAAGGAGGATTCCTTTACTAATACTACCATTGCGTTACTGAGTGGCCTCTGAATAATAACAGACTTGAGTGTGTCTGCTGACACCCAAGGTGTTACAGAGTCACGTGGTATTTTTAGCTGTAAATACGGAAATAACCTCAAGAAAAATGAACTCTCTGTCAGCACAAGGCTAGAAAAATAACGAAATTTTACCGTTCGTTTAAATTTCGTTTTTTGGTAAGGGAAGTACTCGGGTTGAATTGATCAGAAAATTGCAAACAAATGTCACTAGTAGCAAATTTATTTTTCTCTACATTGGTAAAGAACTTGTTGCAAATAGAAGTCATCGATGAGAAAGAATGAAGAGGCTCACGATAGTCGGGTTGTTTCATGAAGCACGACTTTGATTTTAAAATATTCAGAGAAAATTAAACTGACAAAAGATGTAGTCCAATGATGTCTTGTATTTTATTACGTCACTCAAAAAAACAGTGAAATTATCCGCACCATGGAAAACGAATTTCGTTGAATAATCATGCATCACTCTAGGATAGAATTCCTTGATAGAAAAATACGTCATGAAGTCAATGAAAATCTAGAATATTTACATATGAATCGTTGGGGAATGTTGGGGAACTAATTCCGTCACGAGTATGGTATAAATTCATTTGTGATCTTTCAGCTTTGTCTGAAAACTAATTCCAAAATTCATCACAAAAGTGTCTATGTATTACGGGTCTATCCTTACCACTCGACAATTATATCTTGAGCTTGGCTATTCAGACACTTTACACAGAGCTCCAACAAGTCGACCCACAGGTATGGACATTATATGTATCCATGAACAAACATATTCCTGAAAACACGTAACAGCTCCAACAAACCACAGACAAAATTTATCCATCCTCTTAATAACTGTGCCTCATTATTTCCCTTCTCCTTAATCATGTGTTTTTCATTTTGTGGGTGTGACAAGAATGAACTCAGAACAGGATACATTTACTCCCAGAGTATGAGCCAATTTTGCCAGAGTTGTGGATCTCGGGAACACGAGCACTATACATGCACTCTCCCAGAATTATGGTGGCTGCGTCGCGTACGAGCTTTATTCTGCCTCCACTGTTGCTACTGAGAGTAAGAG
>VCRD01000584.1:171414-197645 GCA_006783055.1 Trinorchestia longiramus
CTGCACACACTAGCAGATATCTTTTAATTAGATGGTCGCACATTTTTCAGCATTTTTTCAGTCAACTACTTCTTCCTAAATGTACTCTCAATTTCTTTTTGAGAGAATATTACAAGCTCGAAAAGAAGAAAACGGGGCTAGTCTTACCTGCAGGAAAGGTGCATATCGCTGGGAAATTGTACTTTTATTCTTTGTGGCTTCCTCTAATAGTGTCATTGTTTAGGTCTTAGTTATCATTGATGTAAGATCATCATGAGACACTAATTTCCAGCATTCTTCCATTTAACCAGTTAATATGGGAAGTAAGAGGCAAAACGTATACAATGCAAAGTTGGATAGCCATTTTTGAAGCAGGATTAATGCAGCTAAGCAATGGTATCGGTTCAGGGTCATGCCACGGAGGCAAGGAAGTTCACCGGAAATGCGTTTGAAAAATATTGTACGAGATACCCGGGATAAAGCCTTGCTTTGGGCGTGCGACTCCACGGTAACCTGCACCGGGTCAAAATTAAGCAAAGAAAAAAACAAGGCGAGGAGCTCTAATATTTTCCTACGTTACAGCAATAGCACATGAGTTCGTTTGGTAATTTGATCACTCATCGTGTTCAAAATTAGCTTGAACTTGAAATCGGATGTTCAAATGGATCCGGAAGATAATTATACAGGATGAATTCCGTGGGGAAAGTTGGTAGCATTACTCAATTACCAGGCGTTCTTTAAGGAACAACTTAATCCTGATGTAAGAGTATGTATGAGTGGTAGGTGAATTGTAGGGTAATGAGTTGGGATTGAATGATTATATCCATTGTAGGACTCTGGAAGAGTTGCATGGTGCATATTGATAGGGTTACTTAATAGTCAGAAATGGCGAGTACATTCTTCAAGCAATGACTTAATCCTGATATCTGTGTGAGTTGTAAGACACAGGAGTGGGGATGAATAGTAAGCAGAGACACTAAGTTTGAAGAGAAGATTTTCCCAACACTGCTTTGTTTATCAACTTAGAACTGCAATAGTGTAGAAAAACGCCCTTTACAGAAAGCGAGATACGCAAAACACTAACGCTCTGTGTTACTTCCCATGAATGCTGTGTCTGAAGTGGGTTTTTCATGATTTATAAAAACGTGTAGTGTTGTATAAGTAATAAGCATACAAGTACATAATTTGTGGTTGCAAGAACAATTTGATATATGTAATTGTATATATGAGGAACATTGAGAATCTACACTGAATTTAATATTCAATTAAAAATGAATAGATCTAAATCACGCATGGATTATCAATCTTCAAAATATTTTTTATCCTTTCAGTCGAGCTAATAAAAATCAACAAGTTATGGACTCTGAATTGAAGAAACAAATCCTGACTGAGGGCAAAGTTAGCGAGGTGATCGAAATTGACGGCATGATCGTGCTGGAGTTCAGTAACTGCAGCAGCTCGCGAAACACAGGCGAAACTTTTTTGACTATAACAACAATTGAGTGAAAACCAGAGAAAACAAACATGCGAGGAATTGGAAAGCCAGTGATTATCTTAGAGAAATAGCTCGCAAAATACAAATACTGAGAATGCAAAGTTGGTAGGATAACGCAGTTTCTGAGTTGAGGGTTGCAGACGTTCGATGTGTTACAGGAGATGTTAGAGTAGGAGTGTGTTTGATAAAGCTAAAGATTACGCTCTAAGTAAAGTCATATATTTTCGGTAGCTTAGAATTCTTGCAAAAAATAGTTTATAGCCGAGGACTATAGGGAACTCTGATGCGTGAAGTAGGGTTTGGAAAATTCGAGTTCAGTGTTCAGCTTTGCAGCTACTGTTGATGGTTGATTCATTTCAGACTGCGTGGCAGTATGGGAAATCTTAAAGAGACGCGGCAGGAAAACTAATATGTAATAATATGATAAGGCAATATACACACCCAGTTCACTTAGAGAGCATTAACTTTTGGTTAGCATAGCAAATGATAACTTGCATCATTATAATATTATCTTTTTATTAAGAGAAGAACCTGGTTGAACAGTGCTGAGATGGTTTCACTACCAGGTAGGCACTATCTATTGCTGACTAGAACTGAACACAGAGGACATAAGGAACATGAAGAAATAAGCTCATGTGTGTGGTCGGGCACATCTCAGACACAGAAAGAAAATAGTGAATGAAAAGTAAAGCCTTGGTAACTGAAAGAATGAAACTGCAATAAACTTGTACAACAAACGCTGCCAAGCTCTACAGCATAGTTGTCAAAAATAGCTGAATCGTCGTCTGCAGGTACCAAATAGGGCATAACCGATTGACAGGGTTACTGCAAGGCTGCGAAGGTATTGTTTGGTTACCAAGGTATCACAGGGCTGCTTATGTACTACAGGGTTGCCAAGGTATTGCAGGGCTGCCAAGGTATCGCATGGCTGCCAAGGTATGGCATGGCTGTCAAGGTATTGCAGGGCAGCGAAGGTATGGCATGGTTGTCAAGGTATTGCAGGGTTGCCAAGATATTTCAATACTGCCAATGTATTACAGAATTTTCAAAGTATTGCATGGTTGCAATATTGTATTGCTGTACATATTGCTGAGTGGCTATGATAATACACCTCCGTCAGCAGAGTATTGTGGTAGGTTATACTCGCGTTTAACGTTACAACTGTCAATGCTCCTAGTCTCAGATATGACCAGGTCTCACACCCACAATCAAATATGCAGAAGTACATGTATCCACATTATAAATATTTGACTGAATGTTTTCCACCGGAGGTCAGCTTCATAGCTTCGCGTGAGACTGCTAGATGGAAAGTTTTTGCAGCGAATAAGTTCACTTACTTGTACCAGGTTCTATTACCACATTCACGTGTATTGAGTTGAGGATATTTGAGGAGAAAAATTCATAGCGCGTACATAGAGAAAGTAGTTGAGGAACCATTTATTTAAGCCTTTGATAGTGATAGAGGGTGCACAGAGTTATTCAGTATTTTGCAAATACTGCGCTGCTTTCTATGTAAGGACATATGGAGTTCAATGGTAAGCTTCCTTATTCCTTGAGTAGCATCATATTTAAGGATAGATACTAATTAGTGTGCGATTTCTCATCAGTTTCCATGTGAGGACTCCTCGTACAGTCTGTATGAGAGCTTCCAATGGAAAACACGATGGCTCGAAGTAGATGTACTTGACACTAAAATTAACCAGTCTAAATTAACTTCGTTCTTTGCCGACTCCTTACGAGGACATTTTTGTAAAGTTATATGGCTATTTCGCTGAAAACACCAGTAGCGTAGTGCTTGTAACCGCTTACCTTCAATTTTCACCGCAGGTTTCTTTTCACACAGTAAAACTTGTGCCATGTCTTTATTCTTGAGCGGACCTCGGCAGACACATTTTAAATGAAAAATCCCCCATTATTCTAGCTTTTTTGAAATCTGTAAATATTCATGAAAACACACATGCTTAAACTTCACACCAATTGTACTCGTACCATAAACTAAGCAAATTTAGGTTCGTTATTTTGCTAAACATGGGATGTGACACAAAGAAAGACGAATAAAACTTACGTCTCGTGCCCCAACCCAGCGCTCGGCATTTACGAGGCATGAGCTGCGTCGCGTTGTGGTGTGAGCCCAGACACACCGGACGCACGTAGTCGCTCAGCTGCACCTCCTCCTCGAGCTGATCGTGAAATTTGTGTCACTTACAACCAAAATACAAGGAAAAGTATTCGAATAATACGCATGTAACACATATTATGAGGTTAAGACTTATTGTTATGAATCACTAAAATAAATTAGAAGTCCATAAAGCTGAGTAATTTAATAGTACGATAAATGAACGTGATATACAAGTGTAAAAAAATCCATGTCACCCGGGCCTAAGAACTAATAATGAGGTAAGCCAATTGTGATTATTGGAGAATGAAAAAGGTTAAAATACCGTATTGAAGCGAATGGAGTGGGCGAGAGTATGCGCCAATGTTGAATTTATCTGAATGTATGAAGAGCGCTAAGACGTAGCTGAAAGCCGAATTGTCAGGTCGGACATGATTCTGGAACTTGTGACTACGTGCAGCGCCTTTCCGGGCTTGCAGGGGCCAATCAATGAGTAATCCAAAGCGGAGCCTGATTAGTTCCTGCTTCCATAGCGGGCAATCTCCCGAGTGTCATCTCTTCAATAGCATCTAATTTCGTTTTATATTTTTGTATATTATACTTGGGAAAAAACATGGCATGCAATGTATTTCTGCATACCTTCAACAAATCAGACACAAAATAATGGATTTTCGCTATAGGTATGGGAGGAAATATAAGTTACGGCAAAGAATCTGCGAATGAAATTGAAACGTGTTCATATTCATTGTAGGGTTGTAAACAATCATGGCTAACGTGACATTGCTAGGATCGATGCTTGATGGAGAATGTGCATACTTTATCAACTCGAATTTTGAAAGGCTGATAGCTGTGAGTTCGTGCCTCTGAAACTACTGCCAAAATAACGTATACAAAATTGCACTGCAACACGCGTCTCTAAAATTACATAACAACAAAAATAACAGTCTGAAAGTATTTGAAGTAAATATTTACGAAATTTTGGAATGTATCTACATTTAATGAGGAGTATATGTAGTCCTTTTGTCTTAAGATATGAATATGTTACGAGCGTGCTATTTCGATGAAACTCATTAAGTCAAGTATTATATTTGTTAGTCATGCTTTATTATTCAGGTGTGCGAGAGGTGAAGATATTTCAGTACAAGTTTCGGTTTCAGAACAAGACACGCATTCAGTAAAGGTGGGGAAGCGTGACATGTAGAGGTAGGCCGGGTTAAGTTGTTTACTAGAATAGAATAAGCAAGCACTCTCCTATCTATATAGTTTACAAATTTCCAAGGAGAGTCTACACAGTTTTTCATCATCGGTCTGACTATGAAGCTTTTGTGTTCATGCTAATTAACGGGTGCATAAAATGCCTACCACCTAAGGATTTTATTTTAAGGTATTTTAATAACTAATGATGTATAATATGTTCTGTATCAATTTTTCTAAGAAATATATATTTTTCTTTCAATTTCTTTTCTATCGTTTCAAGCTCTCTCGTATGCACCATTTATTTTTACTTTGACTTCAATGATCTGCGATAAATAACTGGAAAAGAGTAAGCGTATTTGTTACAAATATTTTTAATATGTAATATCTATTCATCTCCTAACATTTTCATGGTCTCTTTATTTGAATTTTTGTACATTGTGTTCCATCTTTCCGAGTGTTGACAGCCTAATTCGAGAAAGTGATTTATGAATATTTTCAGCATGCAAAAGACCAGTCTCAAGCAATTGTTTCTGTACTCTAATTTGTGCTGTTCTTGTTACAACTAAACTTTTCTGTGCCTTTCGATAATTTTTGTTGTTGTTGAGCTTCGTTTTTGTTCTTGTTAACCTTTTTGAAGGATCAAAAACAAATTGACATAATTATGTCATCCAGGAAGGAGACAGATATTTAAAAGAAGAATTCAATTTTAGAGATACAGATATAAAAATAGGGAACACTCCAGTGACACCACATCTTACCAACAACACCACACGAAACATGCATTCCATTACCACCACACGACACCTACCTTCACGAGGACCATCTGGCTGCCCTTCACTACAGTCACATCACACGACACCTACATTCACCACAGTCACATCACACGACACCTACCTTCACGAGGACCATCTGGCTGCCCTTCACCACAGTCACACCACACGACACCTACCTTCACGAGCACCATCTGGCTGCCCTTCACCACAGTCACACCACACGACACCTACCTTCACGAGGACCATCTGGCTGCCCTTCACCACGGACTTGACCATGCCAACAATGAGACGCTCCTGCACCCACGGCGCCTGTGAGGAGATGCGCACGCTGCCCATGCGGGCTACCCACAGCGCCCTCCCGTGCCTGTGGGGGAGGAGCTGCGTCAGAGTGTGATGGGTGTGTGTGATGGGTGTGTGTGATGGGGGTGTATGATGGGTGTGTGTGATGGGTGTGTGTGATTGGTGTGTGTGATGTGTGTGTGAGGGTTGTGTGATGGGTGTGTGATGGGTGTGTGTGAGGGTTGTGTGATGGGTGTGTGATGGGTGTGTGTGATAGATGTGTGGTTGGGGTGCGCAGTGTGTGTGTGTGTTGTGAGTTATACATACGAGTCGTTTCGTGCCACAAGGGCGAAGATGCCAAAAGCTCGCTACATCGTGTTGCGTGTGTCAGCAGATGGGTTTGGATCAAGCTACAATATTTCAACGGAGCGCTGCGCCTGAACGGTGAACAGTGTTGCTTAGCTGACGGGCCAAAAAATAAAGCTCAACCATTCATTGGGGTAGTTAGGTGGGGTTGTGGAGTGAGGTTGGGGGAGGCTGTGAGGTGGGGTTACGTGACGATGAGGTGCGACATATAGACATGGTGAGGCTTTTAAATCACGTGTCATGTAGGGAAAGTAAGAAAACGAGGGTGCAAGAAAATTATTGAAGTGTTTAGGAATGGGTGAGGAAAACATGAATATATGTTAGAAGGAAAACATTTGTGTGCAGAGTAATGAAGTAGTGAGTGAATGAAAGGAAAATAATCAAAGGTGCGTGTAGATTAATGAAGCAGGAATGTGCCTGAAGGGGAAAATATTCGTGAAGGAAAACTAAAACATGAGTTTATTAAGAGTCATGAAACGGGGATGTGTTAAGGGCCAAGAAACAGTGATATGCGAAAGTTCACGAAACAGGGATGTGCGAAAAGTCACGGAACAGGGATGTGCGTATGCTCAAGAAACAGGGATGCGCAAAGGGTCAAGAAACAGGGATGTGCGAAGGATCCCTAAACAGGGATGTGCGAAGGGTCACGAAACAGGGATGTGCAAAGGACAACAAAACAAGGGCATATTAGGGGCTTCAAGAAACTGCTATAAGAGGAGTAACGAAGTCAAAGTGGACAATGAGTGACGTAGTAAAGAGAACAATTGGTCTTCGAGTGTAATAAAGAATGGGTGTTTAGGGTCAAGACGTAAGAGTGTGCGCCAAACGAAGTAAGAGTTAAAACTAGCGTGTGAAGAATGACAAAGCAAGCGTATCTAAAATAAAACGAATTTAGTTTTTGATAAGAGTAACAAAGCCAGAGAAGAAGGAAGGTAATAAGAGTATAGCCATAGTTATTGAGGAGCAAAGAAGCAAGGGAGTGTGGAGTAGAATGATGCAAGGGTGTGTGTGGCAAAAGCAACAAAGAAATGATGTAATAAGTGCTTACATTGTATATCATAGCGAGAAGTTAAACACAACGAAGAGTTGCTGAAGAATAACGACACAAATGTTAGAAAGGCTCGCAAGCCATAACATATGAAGGGTAGGGGGTCTTTAATTTTTTCATAAATTTAAAAATCCTGGGGTTTTCAAATGTTTGTTTTCCGGTAAAAAAAATTGTGCTTGAATAATTAAAGCAATCAGACAATTATTTGAACAGCGCTGGCTAATTCAAATATACATCTAATATACTTAATAAGTTGCAGGCTTCTATGCCCCTCGAATAATTTTATGATCGCTTTAATAATTCAAACATTTTTTTTACCTCAAGGCGAACATTTAAAAGCCCCAGGGTTTTTGAAATGTATAAAAATATTAGGATTACCATAGTGAAAGGTCATCGACAGAAGTGTGAGCTGAGTACAACAATGAGGGTAGATGAAGAAGTGGTGGAGGCGAGTTCAAATAGGGTAGAATATTAGGATGTGTGTGAAGGTTAGATAAACGGACTCTGAAGCCTGATGTAACAAAGTAATCAGTGTGATTGAAACAAGAGTTACAGAAACCTTAAGAATTTATAAAACGGAGAGGGGAGCACATCGTTGAGAGTTAGTTCGTCTCGTGCACGAGAGAAGCGGCATCACCTGTGAGTGCTGAAGAGGTTACTTGCGTCACAACAAATACTACTTCAGAAGCTCGGAGTTTACAAATAAAAGAGAAGGATGTACTCGTAACTTTACGAATACTTATGATGGCAGAGCTTTGAGCAGAACTGTTGCCACGGAAATGAGGGGTTACATAAAACTCTAAAAGCAGTGAGTAAAAAGTAAGCAAACAGTTTGCAAAGATTACTCGAACAGACAAAGAATACATTTGCTTAAAAAGGGTAAAAACCGAGGTCACTTTAGACGATGCAGAGAATGATTAGCACGAGATTGCCCTCATAAGGGAAACAAATGGAACATTTAACAGAAGATGCAGACACGCAAAGTCCATTTCTCGCATGCCTAACTTGGTGGTGTAGATGCGAGTTACATACCCGGAAGAAAAATTAGCACGCGAAAGTCGTAGTAGCGAAACATGATCATTCCAATTACATATATTGAAAACCAGATAGAATCATTGACGAATGCAGCTGCATAAAAGTCACAAGAACACGTCTCACAGTTGCAGTTAAAGAAAGAAGTAAAAAGCCGAAAGAATATATAGGACACCGATATGACAGTGAACGTTGGAGCTTTGAGCGAACGAATGGTGCTAAGGTGTGGATACCAGTGTTTTGGCCACACTTAGAGCTTCGAACTATGAAAGTAAGCGCAATGAACGGTTTGACGAGCAATAATTGTATTCGAAATATCGAGTGGTCTGCAAACACACGTCTCCAATACTCTACATTTAAAACATAAAAACTATTTAGAAAATTAACCACGTTCGGTAAAAAACGTTCAGGACTGTAACCTACTCATCAGTTCTACAACATCTGTTGAAAATCACATCATAAAAAGTCAAGGTGTAGTTGAAAATTGTTGTGAACGTAATGCAAAAATATTTATCTGTTCAAATCTATTGTCTATACATATACTCTACTCGATGGATAAGAACTATCTGAAATAATTAAAACTGTGTGTCACTTGCTTAATCAGCATTGACGTTATAAATTTTCTAGTCACTCACATTAGAAGACAAACTCTACAATTTACAATACTGAAATAATTGTCCTATCTATAATAGTAACTTCACACTTTTCAGCGCTGGTACTAATTTGAGACCACAGAGGGAGCGACAACTGGCAGTCAAGGAGAATTTTTGAATTGCAATAGCGGTGTCCAATGTCTGCGCATAGCTCTCCGGTGACTTTACATGCGCTCTGTGATTTTGTGCCGTAAATTTGTCGACATTCAAAAAGAGGATTTTCACTACACTTGACTGTATTCTAACTGTCTGCGATGATCCTCACTGGATAACGTTGAAGGTTCATCAATGACGATATAGAGATATAGTTTATTTACTTGGGGTATAAAAGTGGTATATGTAATTGTAATTACGATTACTTTGGTTTTTTGCTCTTCTATGCTTTGGTATCAGATGCGTCTGGTTTAAGCTTAATAGTTCATAAAGCATTAGTATCGTAAGAATTTTCCGAAAAGTATTTGAAAAAACTGAAACACTGCTTCTAAACGCTATCTCGGTTGACTAATTTGTAGGTAAACGCAGGCGGAAAATTATCGATCGTTTTTAGCAATTGTTTGAAATTATAGGTTAGAGCATGTGCATAAAAATGTTCCATAACTCGCAAAGGGCTGACCAAGCAATTCTTAAGATTAGGTGCAGCTGAAGTTAGTCTGGCTAACGCGTTTCTATATAAAACGCTGATGATAGCCATCAAGAACTTTCCTTTACCTTTGGGCTTTATGGATTGTTCATTCTCATTTTATTGATTCTCTGAGTTCTTCCGGGCTGCAAAAAGTTATGGATATTTGTGCAGTACACTCAGTACTCGTATTCACCTGCGTTTTCGAGTAATGAATAAAATTCGAAAAATCTCGAAATTTTTTAATCTTTGCGCGTGTTTTGAGTCATCTGCGGCACAATTAGTGACCAGACACCGCTCTGACATTACTGGAAAACACTGAAAAATATCAGAAACAAAAATCACTGTCTTTCTGATAACAACAATGTTTATTTTATGGAAATGATAGCGTAAAAAACTCTTCTGGTGTAAAAACAAGAACTTTGCCGGCAATGGGTCTTTTAAGGGGGACATTCTGAGCGCCTCGTCATCGCTACCGACGTGTCATCCTCCAATTGAGGCATTTGGAACATGGAGGGAAACTTGCGCAAAAGATTCAGAAGTTATGCTGCCAAAGAGAAGTAGAAAATGGAAAAAGGAATCACCAATTCATTTTCATTTTTTTTGTCATTGAACTTGACGAATCATAAAGATATCGTCGAATGAACTATTCCGAGCTTTTCATGAATTCTTCTACGGAAACGAGCCTTTTCAACTGGTCATTGAACAGTTAATCTTACAAAATCTATATTATGCCCAGCCTTATCAATAAATTAGACTGATGTTTCTCAACAAGAGCAATAACAGTGGGGTAAAGAATGTCCATGTTAATACCTTCCAAAATAACCACTCAAAATTTTTTGCAAGGAAACTATCTCAGAACACGACGTGTGTAAAAACTTTCATCCAAAGCTATTTATTTTTTCTAACGCAAGTGTCATCCTGTAGTAGTATCATCAGAGGGTTGTAAGGAAGGCGTCTTCATGTTATCACATCTCATATTGCGTGTCTAACCATGAAATAAAAGAATCAATTCCGAGCAGAAGTCCGAGGTGTCCTTGGAAAGAGAGTCAGCAGTTTTCCTGACAGAGACTGTCGAGCCAGTATCCCGTTCCCCTCCCTGCCAAAGTAGCCTCTCTGTATATTGCCATGACAATGCCAATTCATTATGACCGAAGTGTATTCCAGGTCTTGATATTCTCATTTTATCGTCAATTTTACTGGAGCAATAAAACCTCTCCGTCATTTTGAACCTTGACGCATTAAAACCACTAAATTATGATTCCGTGTTCAATTCCATCTGTCAATCAGAAAACATGGAGAGAAGGGAGTCTTTATAATCTCCTTAAGGGCTGATGCCACTGGGTCTTATTTCTCTAATGTTTTAGAGCAAGCGAAGCACCGGCCCGGGGCCTGTGATCACAGCAGAGTTCCTCAACGAACAAAGCTTGTCGTCAGCTCGGAATCTTCTTCTCTATTCTTTTCTATTCTTTCCAGCTCGGCGAGGAACAACAAAACAACAGTCCTTCATATTCTCCTGGGGATCTTCCAACTCAAAGATTGCTTTTATCTGTGTAGTTGAATTTGCTACCAGACAACTGCGCTCTTTATGAATATTATTTTTCGTATTCAGCTGTCTCTGCAATTACATACATTAGAACGTGCTTAGGAAACGATACTGAAAATTCGATGGACTGATAAACATTTAATGCTGTTTTCAAGACATATAAAGCTATTACTAACTCCAGTTATTTACCACGGGTCAAGGGAATATCTTGATTTCATTTGATATTTATGCTCGATTAAAAGAAATATCAAGCAATGTTGTCGCTCACCATCGTCAATCACCACTTCTAGAAGTCCTGGGCTCCAAGTCAATCAGAAATTATACTTTTATTTCATTTAAACCTTGACCGAGAACAATAACTCAGGTCAGTTCGGGTATCTCCAATTTTGATCATCGTACAAGGGTGGGTTACAGCGTCAAGTTCTGGCTCCCAGCCACGATCATCTCAGTTTGAACGTCTGCGCGTCGTCTAGGTCACCATGATGAATATAAATGTTCGGTGGACCATCAGGAGCATCACAGATTCTACAAGGGAACACGGCTCAGCTTGAAGGCTGGAATAATTTCGGTGCCTGTTCAATTCGGTGCAACTGGCATGACTACTACGTGTAGCTTGTGTGCATTGCTATATGTTCGATAATTTTATTTTGCAGAAAATGTAAACTATATTCCACAATATCACTGTTGCTCACGAGCTCCATGAGAATGAATTGTTAGCTCCTCTGCAATAATTAGTGAGAAATCTAAGTGTTCAATGGAGGAGAAATATACTGTCTTAGCGGGCACTTTTAAACAGAATGAAGTTAGGCTTTTAGTGAAACACATCCAGGGCATGCTTCGATGTTCTGACACCACTGCACTAGTGATTGATAGTTTAACAGCGTAACTTTTTAACGATTTGGTGGTGTGGGTTTCTGTAAAAACTACCAACAGATAGAAAGCGGAAGAAAAGTCGAGTGATGATGTCGATAAGAAATTCCACGAACTAAGACTATAAGTTAACGGTTAGCAAAGCCAATCTTTTGGTACTAGTTGTTGAAATTAAATATTTCACTGATTGCAGAGGCTATTAACATATATTTTTTTATTTCATTACGTAATGCTCGCATTCGCATGAAAAATAATTTCGCAGTTATAAAAGAGGAATCATTTACATAGTTCCAGTTTTCTAATTACAAGCGAGACAATGCAGTCTATAATGAATTAACATAACACAAGCACAAGAAGCACCGTCGTTTACTCGAAAACTGTATTTCATAAAAAAATGCACCCGTCCAACACTTAACTCATTCGTATACATCTTTATCGATCAACAACGTCGATTCGTATGTTCATTAGCAGACTTCCTCAATCTGTTACCTATAAAGGAGGCCAATTATGTTGTACAAGAATGCTAAAGAAGAAGAAACCTTTATTCTCTAGCTTCTGATGTCTTTTTTCATCTCCTATAAGATCGAGATGTCTTCTCTCCTACAACCACATGAATTTCAAGTATAAATCGTTTGGCCAGCTAGAAGGGTCGAACCCTGGACCCACACAAGTCAGTCTGTCGATGAAATGAATCTTTATGTAATAATAATGATTCTATAATAATTTTCCTATCAAAGAATTATATAATGCACCTTAAGATGATCAAGAACCGTCAAAAATTCCCTTTAAAGTGGTGCAAATTATCCCCGTTTTTGCACGTACCTACGTTTCATCTACCCATAAAAGCCACCTCACACATTGTATCCAATCGCATCGTCTCTCAATAATGCTCATTCTTAGCACTTCTCTCTGAAGCACAACATGCAAGGCTTACCAAAAGGGAATAGAATATTCACGTTTCTAGTGCTATTCTCCATATTAAGTGAAGGGTCGTAAAATACGAAATACTTCTTTTGCAGATGGGATTTTGCTTCTTTTACAACTATCGCTAACACCTACAAGCTTAGATACTCCAATATAGACTTCACTAAAATCTCTCTGTTTTAACCCTCTTCATTCGTGATCATTTAGTTAATAGCATAGAAAAACACAGCCTTCCTTGCACTGCAACGATCTCATTTCTTCTCTTAGTTTTAAGCAAAACACTCTGAAAATTTTTAATGATAGCGCTAGACCTATTTTATGGACAAAATACGATTGCTAGTGCAGCATGTGATCGATGAGCATCAGCAATCCATCAGTTTCCCTTTCAATATTTTTCATCACTAGCATCACTTTCATCTACACTACACAATTAATCACATCACTAACTCAATTTTAGGCTAAATTTGAATTTTCGAGAGAGCCCCTGTATTTATCTGCAGAGCCCTTTCCAGATCCAAAAATATCGAATCTCATTCCAATTGAATTCAGTATTACTAGAAGTTTACCACATAGAAATAAAATTTCCACTCCTGTGCATATTTTCTAGATAATAAACGTAGAAAAATAGTGAAAATACTGTTTAATTTATGTCATACCTGAAACTTTGCATTCACCTGCTAAGGAAAATAATACAAATACAAATGAAAACTAGAAATTAATGGAAAAAACTCGACCATTTACTTCATACACTAGCTTAGGTCATTTTATATCGAAAAAGAGATCTCTGTGGCAGTTAGCATGAGTGATACTCAAGCGTTAAAATATTTTTCTGATCGGGGAGTCACTGTGATCTTTGATAGAAAGATGCGCGTTTCCACCATTTCGTCCTGTATTTGCTTCGACAAAATTTGTCTCCTGACACGGATGCCCCTGAAAGCTTTTGAGATGAATCATCCAGTCTTGAGCCATATTTCATTTTCACTGATAAGTGACAAAATGAAGCTAGGTTTAAAATTACATTCCTCTTGAGTTGATGGTTTGAATGAAAAAATTTCAACTTTTCACGTATGTTCAACTGAACATAATGAAAATTTTTTTATGACATATTTTAACCATTATTCGGCACTTGATAATTCAAAATTACAAGTACCTAGGAATGTTTGACAGGAAGTAGATCCTTGCCAAATGATTCAGCCAATCAATAGTGTCAAAACTTGAAGAGAGGTAAAAGGGGATTATTTTGTAGTTCTTAAAAGGGAAGTAGCAGTGCTGTATTCTTTGCAATTACAAAATTAAGATAAATTTCATAACTCGTTTTTCGTATTGTGTACCGAGACTGTATAATAGGTGGTATGATGGTGTCTTTATTTGTATTAGCGGACAGCTTTATTTCTTTACTGATCAAAGAATTGAGATCAGGAAGCTTCAAGTGTTTGCTTCCTCGTGGGCTGTGACTACAGGACGTCTCTACTAGAGACTGCTGGCTATTCATTGGTAGAAAATCGAAAATTGTTTTTCAGAAAACCCTATCAAGCATTTTGCATAGTCAAAGAAATGTGTACGGCTTAGAATTACACAACACACGAATCAAATAGACAAAATCCCAGTCCTGACATTAGAGGTTTCTCATGTGAAAAAGAAATGAGAATTACTTGTTCATCGTCTGAGTTTTGGAAGCGTCATAGTACTATCGCTGAAGATATGCAGTATGGTCAGCATGAGGAACTAGACGTTTTTGAATATTGATCCTGACTTCACTAGATCTATTACTTTTCGAATTATAATTAATTAACAACGGTTAATAGATCTATGCCGATATTTAACGCGTCAACTTATTCGCAAAGAAAAACTGGGTTACGGCTACGACAGCTAAGCAGAAGCAGAAAAATTAGAATGAGTAAACCGATGAAAGGGCTGAAGTTGAACACTGAACATTCTATCAGGATAATCACTCAGCAGATTGGCCAGTGATGAGTTCAAATTGTGCGCATAAAGAGTAGAGAACACGGAGATCAGATCGAAACAAATTGAATAGGTACTCTGAGTTTTAAACCTGTGGATAATAATTTGATCACCAGGGTATGAATTACAAGATATGAATATATTGCAAATCCATAAGGTTCTGAGTTTTGCTGTCGCCGATTACTTTGAGCATGGCTGCAGCGGAGTAGTTTGCTACTCTGATGGAAGGATCACACTCGATTTGATTGTTCATTTTCATGCTCAGGGAACTCTCGGTATTTGTATTCAAGCGTAACCTTTGGCATAAAACTCATTTTGAAAGTATGTTGGATGTGTTCTAGATTTGAACAGAGAATCAGTTATGGAAACTCGGTAAAGATCTATTTCATTTCATTATTTTGTGAAGTCACTCGTACTTTATATATGCGCTATATTTTGAATTGAGTATCGGAAAAATGATTGGATTTCCTTTCTCTAGGCAATTGATTTCCTTACTAAACGTTCTCGATAAGCAATATCTAGTGAAAAATCTGCAATTCTACTAATATGGAGGTAGAATATGAGAAAACTCCTACGATACTGATTTTTAAGTGGAAAGACTTTAACAAGTTTTGACTTTCAAACTCGACATTATAGTCTGGCCATCTCGATGCTTCCACGTCCATCACAGAATTGGGATTCTTGGAAGCGTGGCAAATCAATACTTATTAAAAAATCTATAATATGATACAGCCTAAAGTTCAGTTTTAGATTCATTCAGCAAAGTAAATGAATGATTTGATGCGATATCATATGTGAATATTGAGGAGAAATTCATTAGAAAGCATAAAAATGCTGATTATGAACGTAAATCTGTTATAGGCTACCAACTTTGTATTTGAAAACAAATTTTAATTGATACATCATGGTACTATGATGGTTGTTTCATGGACGTTACTTACTCCATGTATCTTACGCATGTTGTTGTTTTTTCTAGCCCTACACAAAAGTATTCACTCCAAATGAATGATAAGGGTTGTAAGGTGAGCATGGATGTTTGAAAGAAAATGATGAGAGAAGGATGAATATTTATAACTAGAAGCTTGCCGGGAGGTGCATGTCCTGAAAAAAGGTGCATGCAAGGCGGTGGTGAAAATATTGCACTATTTCTACATTTGAGGTCCTGCAACTTGGCCGTTACTACCTCCTATGCATCTTGGAGCAAGTAACTGTGAGTACAGTGAGAGAACGCGAGTATTTCTTCAGTGGGTGATTACTGCATTTATAAACAGAATGGCATAATGTTCACGGATGAATTTTAATATTTAAAATAACATTGATGCAAAAATATTTCTATAAAAAATATACATGTTTTGAACAGTGGTGTAAAGTAGACCACACGCACGCCGCATGCGGCCTTTGAGGGATTATGTATACTAAGTAGGGGCTTGTCTACTAAACAGCAGCCGTCAGAGCCTCAAACAAAATCTCTGAAATGGACCAAAAGGAAATTATCGTGTACGTTTTCAGATTCTGTAGATCATAATATTGTTACTACAAGCTTACGAAATTCCTTCAATAATGAAAACGTGTTTATGGTTAAGTACGCTAATCACCATCTTAGTGCACTGACTCAAGTGCCTTCTAAAATATTCAACAGATTTTCTCACTGTCCTACGAACAGGGCTAGCGATTTTTTGATCAAATATTCTTCTGATGGAACTTTCTAATTGGTTATTATTCACGACAAGATGGCTTAATAACGCCGTGTACTGATAACCCGGTTGAACTGCGATAACAGGGAGCATCTTGCAATGATGTATTGACACTCATTGGAATTCTTCGGACTACATGTCTGGGAAAGTGGTTTCGATAACAAATTTGGTGAAGCATTTTGTAAATACGTGGACAGTGACACTGAGCAAACTTTCCTGTAAATGATGTACAAATTTTAATGATATTTCATGCACTTCGTACCATGTCGCAGCATGGTTTAAAGGATGAAAATCAAGCAAAGTTGAAAAATTAGAAGTTAGTGTCTCGGAACTAACCACAATTTCCTGAAATTTTAAAGAACAGTTCAAAAACCTGTCCAATCATGTAAAGAAGATTCACCATTTTCGATATTAAAATATTGCTAAATGTTTCGGTGAATAATTTGAACGTTTACTAAAATATGCGTAGGCTGAATTAAACTTCAGCTCACCAGGCAAAAGTTTTTTGTAATCGATATTCTATTGTTCGAACTTGAGTGAAAAGTTCAAAACTTCATCAAATAAAGAGAGATTTTACGAAGCACGTAACATAAGGGTATTTTTAGGATAGCTCTCCCAGCAGCTCTTTATTACGGACAGAAATCACAGCACGAGTTCATAATTTTGCAAACTTGTTGCTTCGGACAGCTACAAGTTTTCAAGTTTTAATCCTCTGCTTTAGGCCTATTTTGTATATGTGTATATACATGAGTCGCACAGATGCGTGTCCGTCATGTTATATTCTTTGCACGCTTCTTTTCAGCTAGGTTTCATGTCTTTTTAATTACGTATAAAATAGCGTTCCTCAAATTTTAATGGCCCAGCCGCCCCATCCCACCGAGTCACTCAACATGTGTGGCCTCCTGCCTTTCAATAGTTAAGTATTCGCAGTTTTCGGGATCGGTTCGTGGCTCCCTGGTTGAAGGCCAAGGATCCCGGTTGAAAAACGCTGGTCTAGAATATTTAGCAGAACTATTCAAACAATAGTGACATACATGGCGTGAAAATTTTGAAGCATGTTGACTACATTTAGTGCGAAAAAATAGAACTCAATGCTTAGGATGACGTTCGTATTAATTTTCATTACGTTGCACAAAGTTTGGCGCAGAAATTCGAAAACTTTATAATGTAGCAAAATTTCTGAAACAATGTCTTATGGTTGACGAGAAATTTACGAAAACTATGAGTTACATAGCTTCAACCATGATGATATAGCGTTCTTCATGCCTTTACTGAGGTACATGTGCAAGAACGAAGAGAAGGTGTAGAGAGCAGAATACTTTGGAGTGCAATTAAGTAATGAATTTGGTACGAGGAAAAATTTTTTACCGAGTATTTTCAGCTTCGTAACAATAACATTTAAGGTCTCCTAAGCTCTAAATTAGAACCACATCACGGTCAGGGACGACGCAGACTTGCTGTTAATTTTATTGTTGCAGGGACGAATCGGAAAGAAATTTGTAGCGAGACTAGAGTTGATAAAATGTTCGGCTTACACAACAATCGAAGAGCTTTTTTGAAAATATCATTCCCATTTGGTCGTGAGGTGTACAATATAATGTGTTGTTCACAGCATTCGGAAAATTGAGAATGATTTTTCCTTAACGAATCACTTTGAAAGTTAATTTACGAAACTCAAATCCATTTTCGGGTGGAGATTTCTGTTAACTGATATAATGAAATGTTTTTACACGGATTTCACAACAACGCTAATTTCTTCACTTCTTTCATCCGATCAAGCGCATGCAAACTAAAAACTACGACCGAGTTACCGTCCAGCGACTCGATTTTTAACTTAGATTTTACGGCATGGTTCATACTGTGGGTGTAAGGGAACTACTTAGAAATATGATTAACTGAGAGATAGAGCGTGAGCGTTGACATACTAGAGTCAACCTAGTGGGTACGGTCTATATACCGTGCCCAATGCAAAGTAAATGGGGACTAGCACTATCTGTATGCGTCAAGATACGTCTGATTTTTTTCGCATTTGTAATTTATTGGTGCAGGCAAGGGCTTAAAGATTTAGAAGCAGAAGTATCATTTACACGCGGGGTGTGTTTCAAATCAACGGTAGATATGATGCGAAGCCCACCTGAAGAGATTTTGATAGTTCAGTGGCTAAGTCTAAGGCCTGTCACAATTTCGAAAAAACGAAAACATCCTTGCAAAACATTTCGGAGCACGCGAAAAAATTGAAGGGAAAGAGTAAGGGGAAATCAGATGCAGGTCAAGAACGAGCTCTAAGAAGTCTCACCCTTCAGTTGTTGTTTTGAGGGGACCGTGGTTAGGAACATTCCTGAAAATTGCAACATCAGGCTTAATGAAGAGAACAGCCACAAGCACCAAGAGTTCAATCGAGTTCATTACTATTCTTTATTGCTGCTTCTGCTGAAATTTATTTCAGAAAAGGAGACTGTACTCATGACACGAAGCTAAGCTTAAATGTTCTTACACTTGTGGAAATGTCGCCATATACGGAGTAGGGGGATTACCTTCAATACCTAGTTTATTTAGATTTTTTTTTAAATAGTGGAATGAAGCTGAGAATGAAAAACTGCTAGATTTCAAGCGAACGTGAAACCTATCGAATTACACCACATTGAAAGCAGAATTAACTGAGCAGAACGTGGCAGAACAGAAGGCACCGGCGAAGTGCGTAGCTGCTGAGGAAAATACCTAATTTAAAAAAGGTTTTCAGCTTAATTTTCGTTTTAATCTACTTAGTAACGAATAATCATTATTATTATTTAACCATTCATGTGTTAAAGAAAGAATATCTTGATTAAACTGTTTTGTTAAAATGATGAACAGTTCAAAGCCTGATTATGAAAATTAGTGTTGAAAGATAGAACAAGTAAAAACTTACGTTCCATTGAAACAGATGCATAAATAACTTTGTATAGAAACTTTACAAGGAAATCAAGGTTGAGAAAATAAGTGTGCAAAGTAAAACAAGAAGAAGTAAACACTTCTAACGAAAGCGTCATAAAGCATCATAAAAATTTCATTTATTTCTCAAGTATTATATGAACCCCACACCCCTATTCTACTCAAATGGATTTAAACGATTTAAATCTGCAGGAAAAACTTTCGTAATTAGTATTTACGCTTTTTTATATATTTGTTCATTAGTTATCACACTCGTAATAAGATTATGTTGAGAACCGTTGTGTAATTTACGTTTTGCATTTTAGACTGCAACTACTCTAAGTGCCAAGATTAATTAACAGGAAAAAGATTGTGTAAAGAGTGACAACTCCATGATTTAATATTAAAGGGATGTCAGTAATAATATTTATGCTTGTGCTCCTTGTTGTGGGCTTGTACTCATCTAAGACTTAGTTTGAAATTACATTCCATTAATAATAAAAGACTAACAAACAGACAAAAAATCAATGAGAGAAGAGTAACTAAGGCTGCTTGGGATAGGACTGGCTAGAGTATTCCAATACACAGGTAGTTTCTAGTACATTCTGTGATAACTACTTCGCTAACAGTTGACTACTTGTGGGCTAGTGTGCTACAAGAAAACCAATGTACGAACTCGGGAATTGGTGCTACAAAAGAGGAGTTAATATTAGTGCTGATTCTCAGGACCAATTTTAGAGGTTAATGATTTTAGGAAAAGATAAAGAATGAACTCGGGCAAATTCATTAAGAGAAAATGTTACACGAACGATACTTATAAAATAGATTAAGGCAGAACCCGTTTACCATTACGACGATGCATGAGAGTGATCCGTTCCAAGACTTTATTTGTTCAAAGTTTTACGTGATGGTTTAGAATATTCATACGAGAAAAATTATGTTGTGATGACGAGCATTTAAATAGTTGTTAAATGATGTTCAGTCATTTTCACACATTTTTATAGTTTTTCATCAAAATTTATTTCATTAGAATTCCTAAGTAATTATGGTGTCTCAGTGAGCAACCCGATTATTTCTTTTACCACACAGAAGTGTTCAACGCTGCAGCACGGTATCGAAATGCATCATTGAACAAATTAGCCTAATTAGATTATAATTAGGAAACGTGCATGTGAAGCTGCCTCACCCCTTAAAGCAGTTGGCGGTGGTGAGGAGCCAGGTGGGGTGGACCAGAGTAGCATCGCAGGTGTGCAAGCCATCTTTGAGCAGCGCTGCAGCCCACGGCCAGTCTCCAGCGCCTGCTGTGCGTGCTACTCGGTCGATGTACGCAGGCTCCCTGTTGCTGAGGTACAGCGGTCGCACTCCGCACGCTGCACAACACAAGCACGTGCATCACTAACGTCATCACCACACAGTTGGGGACTTTGTCCTTATAGAAATGAGGCCAATTGCGTATATGAGCAAACAAACTGCACATAAGTGCCTTAAAGTAAGCGGAAATTCACAGTTATGTTTATGTACTTCAGAAACGTTAGTTAGATACGCAAGTGAGATTGCTTTCGTAGGCGGGTTCATTATTCTTGGTGTTTAAGTAAGCATATAAGTGTATGCGATGAAAAAATAAAGGAACGAAGAAGAATAAAATTAATGGAATAATTGCTAAAAAATTTATATACAGTAATTCAACTACAGCGTAAAAAAATCCTACATTGTTCTTGCTTTGATGAAATAGACTTCTTTCATCTGGGATTCATTAAAAATGCACAGGGAATGATTAAAGAAGCTCACCTGAAGCTTAATCAATGCCATTTTTGAAACCTGTACATGTAACGTGAGGTATCCGGAAATATAAGGCATAACTTATCACACCGGTGACCTTAACAGTTTTTTAAATAATCATGCTAGACGCCAGTTCAGAGCGTGTGGTGTAAAAGGCTCTATAACCATGCACTAATTTCGATATCATGAAAAGGAAACCTTGAATAAAGGAGTGAGATATAGGCTTCAAAACTGACAACGGTTGCGAGCAATGTGCGGAGATACACGAAACCTCAGTAACAAAATTTACACCACAGAACAAAATGAAGATGATATCTGCTGTACAAACGTGGTTGTTTAGTATGGACAGCCGCTCCAAGTTCACACTAATCTTTCATATCTGACACATCTTTCTAATATCCAATCAAATCAACTTTAATGCTTGAATTTATTCAAGTTCCTTTCCACCAAAATTTTTAATACTGATTTATGAATTTTGCAGTCTGTAGTCATATTGGGATTAATTTTTGTATAAAGTTCTTACAACTAATGAGATGGTTGTATTTTCTACGACGTTAATTCGATAATTTCGCTCGTAGGGGCATTCGCATACTGTTAAAATCACTCCACCCAAAATTGGCTCTCGAAAAACATCTTTACGCCACATTTGTGGCTTTGCTTTTGCTTGTGGGTTCATTTTGCTCGTATTGCTTGTTTTCTCACGAAAAGTATCAATGCGTAAGATTTGTGTGTTTGTTTTTGCAGTGGAGAGTGTATAAATTGATGGCAGATGATCGAATAAAATGTATATTTCCTCACAATCTGGTCATTATTAATAAGATCCTGAATTGAATTCGCGTTTTTAAGCGGCAATGTAGTTGTATTTTCAATGCTAAAGTGAGTAGTATGGAGACATCGCAGTAAGACATGGTTCATAAAATAGATTACTGTTTATTTAAAAGTACAATTTTTTTTCTAAATTCATGTATTATACACTTATTAATGTTGCCAGAATTGGAACGAAGTTTTAGTCATTGCAGCGGAAGGAGTACGAAATATACGCAACAAATCGTTTTGCTTAATAATGCAGCACACCCTTGATTTCTGGCATCCATAAATGGCGCATACACGAGAACTTTACGAGCATAACTAGCCGGAAGTTTTCTCAGCGTAGGAAAAAATCTATGGAAAACTAACTGAACGGGAATTTATGCTTTGTGAGCGAAAAATTCATAGTATGCCAAATTTAAAGAAGAGTGAATTGATGTGTCCTTAGCCTAGAATTTTTATTGTTATTCTGTTTTGTTTCTAAGTACAGTAAATTGTAGTGAAGTAACATTTATAATAAAAGATTTATTACACCGTATAAAATAAAACTTGACTATTACCTCACTAATTACAATTAAACAATTACACTAAATATATAAACTTTTAATGCAGGAAGTCGGGCATATACTTCAATACCCAAAAAAATTTACTTCCATTTTCGAACACAACTCAAAACAAAGTATGATAGAGTATACGGCTCAATTTAGTGGTAGTTTAGCGAGAGCCCAGAAGTGGCAAGAAAATCTTACCCAGTTCTGAGCAAGCCATGTACACGACAGTACGACGGGTGCAGTTCACGCAAGAAAATCTTACCCAGTTCTGAGCAAGCCATGTACACGACAGTACGACGGGTGCAGTTCACGCGTTCAAATGTGATGTTGCTCTTGTGCACATCACTTATCTGCACGTAGCCAAGGCCAGGCACGTGGTCGAAGCCGTCCTCCACTACTACTTCCACCAAGTCAACGCCACTGAAAGAGGGGATGAAAGCACACGTTAAAGCTTGCTTGAAAAAAAAAGCTACTCACATCGGCTGCATTGATCTCATCGGCCACCTCCTGCACATCAAATGCAGAATTTTGTGTGTGAACGATACACTCCTCTAGAGATATGTAGTCACGATACTCTTTATTTCCAAAAATATTTGACCAGTTTCATTTATTTCCAGCATGGTATGAGTGGACATACGCATGATTCGAACCTCGCAAGAGCTAAACATTGAAACAAGAGTCTTGCATCGCCACTTTACGTTGTAGCTCTCAGATGCTAGGACACAAGTTCAAGTTACTGCTATTTATTATTTCTTCAATTATGTACCCATCACTCTTGTGATAGAAATAGCAAAAACAGAGTTTGTAAAATTGCTGTGTAATTCTACGTATTGCACTCGTTTTCTAATCATGGTTATGAATCATATTCATTGACATTTTCAATATTCTTTAGGTAAGATTCATACTTTTGCTAAACATTGTATTAGAGAAAATTTGCAGTAAATCTTATGAATAAGAATGAAATGTCCAAAATTTTATCCTACGAAGTACATGAAATTAAGTAATTTTGTAAAATGACTGCTACTCAAGTATCATAACACTGTAGAAAGGGAAGAACTTTCGTTATAGCTACACATTTTTAATTATATACAAATTATGCGAGCACAGGAAACTGAATAAATGTATTATGTTTACAAACGATGACATACAAGTTTTTAATGCATTTTATCTTTTTCAGTAGAATCGTAATGACTTGAAAAAATAAATTATAAATTGCACCTAAGAAGATTTACATCCTGTCATTCTTAAAGCTTTTATGATTACTGATTAAGGAACATTTTATGTTAATTATACCAGCCAGATGGGAGCAAATCATAAAATGATTCATAATTATGTAAATTATACTTTGGCCATGATTTATATCGTCTTTATTTTGTTTAAGTGCGCCTCGCGAGGCATGTGGAGGTGGCGTGAGATATTGTGTACTTTGAGTCGGTCGGAGAGGTGTAGTAGCGGGAATAAATCATGTGACAATTATTTCAACATAATTAAATTGTGATACAAATGCAGTGCGGTGCAGTAAATGTACACAAAAATACCACGTCTTTGGTATTATCGAAAATGATAAGATGGCATTAGGTTGGTTTACTATTTGAATTCTAATTGACCCGCTTCGTACCCCTAATTTCATAGGAAAACGAAATTTATGTGGTATGAATGTCAGTGATTATTGCCGAGGGAGAAGCTTTAAGACTGACATTTCGTAAAATTTTTGCTCACTTACCATAAGTCCTACAGTAATCTGTTTTCGATAGAGCACTAACAATGCGCTTGCTTTTCGAGCAGACAAATTTGTTGATGAAAAGCAACACTCATGTCTAGTGAGTATATTATTGTAATAATCGATACATTATGGCCCGGTAATTCTCAAAAGTGGTGAGTACAACAGATGGTGTCGCGAGAATTAGTAAAACATATAGTCATTCAGGGTTGCTGAAGCGAGTAAATTGCACGGCGTTGTAGCATCATACAAAAACACTCAGGATCCCAAAAAGTTTTGTAATCTCCACAAAGATTTAGCGAAAGAAAGTGCCAAAAGTTTGGTATGGCCGCATCAGAAAAAGACTGGGAATTTCTAAGCTTGAGGCCGAGGCAGACGCGGCGAAGCCGCGCCGCAGACTTAGCTTAGCATACAATCTTCACAAATTTAGTGTAGAAATACACTAAATCAGTACTAGAGATCAATCATGATGATAGAAGTTGTTAACATTTTATTAAATAAATGGGAACAGTTCATATTGGAGCTTTTTGGTACGGATTTTATCTTTCATGCAATGAGTTTGAGATGGCACGATAGAATAAAAATGTAAGTCCATCCTAGTAAATTATTGTTCATAAATGAATAAAACATCTCACTAATGTGATAAAGTACTCCCACAAATCAAAGTTCCTGGTAAACAATTTTTTCATTATATTCATACAGGCGATTAAATTAAAGTGTAAACCGTACTATAGACTGTATCTCATTCGGCTTGTGTCTGTTTTCTTTGATCTAAAAATATTGTCTGTGAGTAAGACAGCTACTTATTTTCGTATTTGGTTCTATTTTAAATTTGCGAAGGTACAGTATTCTTCAAATAAAATACGATACTCCAAACAGCTTGACAATAAAATCTCTGATAATCGTTATCAAGACTACGTATTTATTGAGCAGCATCAGTGCTTAATCAGAAAAACTTAAAGGTTTTTATTGAGCTGGACTCTAATCTGCCTTTAAAGAAGAAGAACATATAAAAAACATTTCTTTGCTTATAGAATGTAGCATGATAATAAAATTTCCTGTTTTCGACCGCTCATGATGCATCTACACTTCCAAAGATAAGGATGAACAACGCTTAAAATTGATCGAAATACTTTTAACATTTTAAAGCAATGAATAAGAAGAGCAGTGTTCTACATGTACAGTATATGGGCATAGATGTAAACTCGTTGCTTGGTAATGTTGTAGACTTGGAAATTGAATATATATATGCTTGAGCATCTGTTTACAGCTCTGTGCTGTCACGCATCTCGTGAACATGATTTATTCACCATCGCAGTTCTAATTTAGGCGCACGCCATATAAAGTGGTGCAGTGGTTTACTAAGCCGTAAATAAGTATGATATACAGTAAATAAGGAACCTTAAAAAAGCTACCAGAGTTGCTTTTCATTGGGGCACTAAAATTTGCATATTAACTGTCGACTTTCTGTGACACAACTGCACGTCCTTTAGTCTAATGCAATGATTTGAAGCGCGAACACAGCCTGAGCGTCATTTGATAGTCATCCTAGGCCATAAAGAGGAGTCCCAACAGGAATGAACTGAAGGGGGTTGGTGGCTGTGGTGAACTTAAATAGTTAATATCGTTACTGGGGATGTAGCAGCTGGTGCCCATTAATATTCAAGGGCCCAACGCTCGAAGTCCGGTCACGTAATTTCATTAAATCGAAATTAACGAAAAGCTCCCGGATGAGAGAGGGCTGCCGAAGAGTTAATGTTTGATTTAGTCAGCTTTGAAGGCTCTAATTTGAAGCTTTGGGCAGGTTAGAAAGGCAAGTTTATTAACAAAATTGAGAAAACTTTGACGCGAGAGAAAAAGCTATAAAGGCTGCAGTCGAACTACAATTTGTTTACAGAATTCAATTGATGG
>VCRD01000584.1:198864-211808 GCA_006783055.1 Trinorchestia longiramus
CTATCAAGCTATCTCAATTGCATAAATAATCCTGCGTTTAATTAAGAGTTGCGTTTGTGAGATTAAATTCTCCTGCCTAGGCTGAGGCACCTGGAGCGGTTCTGCCTCCGAGCTCGCTGCTCATGACGTCCATTTTACTTGACGATTTTTCTGGGAGCTCCAGCCATAAATTTCTGCAAAGATTTCTCACAGACCAACTTTGATTTAAGAGAAAGTCTTCAGTCTGTTGCATCTAGGCAGGTGGCAGCAGACACGGAAACTATTTAAATTTGTGAATTTGGCTGCTTAATAAAGCGTGGTGTTTACGCGCCTATAACGCTGGCCGTAGCCACGAGAAGCGGGTTTTCTCTAAAACCTACAAAAACATCCAAAATCATTTTATGCTTATTTCTCAAGTCATAGTTTTAAGATGAAACTTAATTTTGAATCCGAGACAAAGTTTCAGAAGCTCGGAGTAGATTTGCTTCGGCTGCGTCACACTGTATGACAAGGAACGCTGGCCGTGTCATCAATTAGAGAACATTCAATAACACACGTGAGAGGACAAATACCATTTATTTTGAAGCCAAGTGAAGGCATACTGAACTTTGTTGAAGTATAAACAATTTCACAAAACGAGAATTTCATAGTGGAAAAAGCAGCTCTTGACGAGCGTTTGATTGGCCTATCGGAGACAAAGACTTCCAGTGAAATATTGGATTGACGAAGATTTTAATGAGATGCTCGTTGCCCTGAAGTTCGGCACCTGAACTTTAAAGGATTTTTAATTGGGAAACTCATTAAATTACGTGCATGACTCACATAGCGTGCTTCTGATCTTTAAGCTCAGTTGACTGCCCAGATTGTCTGCTCAATAGAATTTCTCAATTACCAAGACGCAATCTTTGCTGCTAGCGAAGCCCTGCTCTTCCATGGGCGGGTTTTGTTACAAGACCGAGTCTCTGGAACACAAACTCCAGTGATTTATGTGATTCAAAAATGGCAATTTGGATGCGTGTATTCAAAGTTTTTGTTTCTGTTTCACATTATCTTTGAAACATCGTGCAAGAAAAAACGATACTTTATTTCCATTGTGACTTCTTTTCCAACGCAAAAATATTCGTTTTGTGTAAAAACGTTTTAATAATACCAATGAAGAAACTACGAGTTCCTGGATGACCCAGTTTGTCTTTTAAATTCTTATTTTGAACATGTATTGTTTTGAGATCGTATTTTATTTCTCAGTTGAAAAAATCAATTGAATTATTTTAGCTGATGAATGCTATTTAGGTAATTGCGTCATCAGGAATGCATTCATATTCTCAAAAGACGGCTATTCGTTACTAAACAGGTAATACTTTGAGATAAACCACGATCAATAAATCCACAGCCATTCGCTTCATCACCGGTTGTAAAATTCGGATATAACGAGGAAAAATAGTTCAGACTTACCAATCTGGAGTAAAATGGACGAGGCAAGCAAATTTTACGGAACTGTTTGACGTTGTGCCAGAAGATTATCCGCTCAAAAACTCACTGATGCCTATAAGGTAAATCTAAGCGCGACCTCATAAAAAATGCGTATTTCTTGTTCGAGTATTTTAATAGAGGTCCATCTGTAAACTTATTGCATGGGATAAACTATTTTTCGGTATAACGTTAGATTAATGCATCCTATGGCCATGATTCACTGGTATTACGGAGATGAGACTTCTTCACACCTTATGTTCAGTTTACCACTTGTGTAAGCAGCGTTTACAAAATTCTTAAAAATCCACTAACTAATCTGTTCGTGAAAATTATTTCATATTAAAATACAAGTTTGACAACAACTGAATCTCTTCTTTTGACCGAGATTTAGCGTGACGATCCGTCATATGAGATGCTTCACATCAGAAGGCTTAGAGTACTTGACATCCTCGAGTCAAGTGGAAGTTAGGCTATTTGTCCTTTCCTGCCAGGAACCCTTCTATGAGAGACGTTTTTCAAGTCTGAGGTGTGAGTGCTCGTGTGGCTTGATTGCTGGACTCTTTCTTCTTATGTCAGGAAATGTGATGGGACGAGAAATTAAGTTGTTATAGTCCTGTATGTACTTTACAACAACAATGGTGTGAAGAACAATCTTTCGTAGTATTTTTATGTACTGAAGAACAGCATAATAAGTTGACTCAGTTCAAACTGACTGAACAAGAGGAAAAAGGGCTGAGAGATGTTTGCTGTTTTTTAGTTGCAATATACATCAGATTGTGGCTCCTGGCATCAATATTCTCATGCGCCCTCCGTTCAGATTTGCATTTGTGCAAAACCTGTAGCACTACGAGCAAGAGGATGACAAAATTGCATGTGCTGTTCTGAATGAATTTTGGAGAAATTTGTGGTACCTCTCTGAGGAGCTTGTGGCTCTAGAATTTTTAGATTCAGCTGTTTCGCAAGAGGTAAAAACGAAATGAAGCATGCTCTACAGATACCAGTTGATTCAAAACCAAGAAAATGACCATCAATGAATCCTGAATCATTGAATATATATATATATTTATTATCAACTTAATATATATAAATGTATATTAAGGCGGTCCTTATTTTTTCAGAAAATTAAAGGGTTCCGGAGTTTTTAAATCTTTTTTTTTGAGTTTGGACAACTGTTTCTGAATTAATAAAACAATCGGATAATTATTCAAACATCACAGGCAAATTTGACTATATGATATATCTACAAAAACCTCTAGCCTATTAGATGTGAAAGATATATACAGGGTGAATTAACACAAATTCCTTTTTTCAGAGCAAATTGCCTTGAAAAAAGAAAGTTCCGTTGCCGCACCTTATATTTGAATTGGCCTGTACCGTTCGAATGACTAACTAATTGCTTTAATACTTCAAACACAGTTTTTCTACCTGAAAATAAATATTTGAAAACCCCAGGACCCTTTATTTTCCTGTTCTATTCGTGTTCTATTCCTTGAAATAAACGTCTTTTTTTCAAGATTTTTTTTGTAAAAGTATTTATGCCACACCCTGTATTTGAGGGTGTTACTAGATCGGCTACAATGTTGAACAGCCAGTGAATAGAAGCTGAAGAGGTTGAAAAAACTCGTTTCACAAGGGTATCTTTACCCATGATCAGTTCTTGGATGATCACGACTATAAAGGAGATGTGTGTGGCTCAGAGGGAAACAATTTTTCACGTCTAAAATCCATGAAAAGAAAAGATCATTGTAAGATGGAGTTGACTATAAGGTGAGATAATTGAACAAAAATTTAGCCATAATAAGCGAAAAACGACAAAAAGAAATCAGAGAGGATTCAACAAGAAGGGCCCAACGATATAGTAGCTGCGCCTGCCAGATTGTCGTAAGGTCATTGGGAAACTCCATCGAAACATACGGAGGGGCGCTATTAGATGTTGACAAATTGAAACATAACGGAAAGATGGCCCCATTTTCCTTCGTTTCCCGACGACAATCTGTTAGCACAGTTATCGAATTTTTCTGCACTTTTGGTAACAAATTTATCCTCTGAGCGAGCTGATAGAATGTATGGCTCATACAAATGGACGTTGATCGACGACTTAGCACCGTGTCATATGGCGAAGAAAGCCATTGAGTCGATGAACGATAAGATGGCCTTCTGGTCCAAAACTTCACCTTTATTTAGTTCAAATCTCGACATTTTGAACTACTCTGCTTAGTCATTTTTTTCGAGAAAAAGACATAGCAAGACCTTCAGTTCCATAGGGATGCGGTAAGAGAGGATGAAGACGGCATTTCAGAGCCTGAGATAAAATAACGTACAAGAAAGACAACTCATGCGAGAGCGTACAGACGATGTGAATGAAGGTGAATATTGAACGCATTTGTTTAAATACCAAATCACACTTTTTAAATATTCATTTTTTAGCAAAAATATTCGCATTGTTTTCGCCTTGTTGAAATACATTTAAGAATAGAATAGAATAGAATGAGGCTATAGGAACGAACCTTCTGGCCCATTCTTGGGTCGGATAATCACTTCGATAATTGAAGGGTGGAAAGCACTAGTGGACTACTTGCATTTTTTCCCATGGTAAATATAATATATTTTCCAGGGGAAAAAATGCAAGTATTCCACTCCCGTGCTGTCGCTAACACAGCGCTGACAGAGGCGATTACGATCCAGTAGTTTACTATATGAAGGGTGGACAGCACTAGTGGACAACTTGCATTTTCTCCTGTGGGAAAAAATGCAAGTAGTCCACTAGTGCTTTCCACCCTTCAATTATTCAGTTGTTTTTACCCAAGTCCCATGCCGTATTTCTAGCCGTGTCAACCATGTCGGCAGCGGGATTCGAACCCGGGTCTTACCGCTCACAAGCAGATTCGCTCACCAGTCGACCAAGCTGGTGATGCTTTATGTTTGTTTGTTTGTCTAAAGCTTAATTCAGCTTTATGTTTGTCGATGATATGCAAATACATACTGCAACCTTACTTTTCACCTGACGCTTTGTTTTAACTGAATTTAAGTTTTCTTGCCCTAATCTGTCTGATTACTTAACATAACTGCATTTAAATTAACTTATTTTTGACTCGGGGAAACTGTAAATAGTATATCTTCTGAATTTCCAAAACTTGCTCGAAGAACGTTGCTCTTGTATATATTTTCCTTGTTTTTGCTCGTACGTGAAAGTTTCATATGTTGTATTGAATTTTTACATCGGAATAAGGAATTTAATGTGTTTATTCTAATAATTTTTTCCAAAAATCGACTAGTAGACAACTAATTTCTCAAGCCAATTATGGAACCAACTCGGCGAATAGAGTAAGTTAGTCAAGGCTTCGGTTACCGTTAAAAAAATGGAGATCTCATTTAGAGCCTCCAAATCACCCAGTATAAAAGGAATTCGATTATGAGCGTCATTTACTCAAAACAAAAGCTCCTCAGAAAGTTTTTCCCCTCAATAAAACCGGCAATTATGCGGATCAAAGAGCGGCAGGGTTGTCTTTTTCCTTAACTTTGGAGTAAATAGCTCCAGGCAATTTGAGCCTCGGCCTGCCACTCCAGGACATCGCCCTGCCTAAAAACTTGCCACTTATAGAGGGAATGAAAAATGTGGCACCGAAGACCGTGGAGTTAAGGCACTACAGCGGGAACGATAAATGGTCTTTTTTCAAATAGGACGCTCTAGAAAATAAAGCCAGCTGTAGAGAGCCTTTCGGAAGAGAATGATTGTCGTAATGAGGATGAATAAATCAAATAAAAGATAGATTGTCGAGATATTTTGCCAAGTTTGCAACAGAATTTTTTATATTGTTTCTTGCCCGTTTCTATTTGCCATGTAAGTTATGTATTTACTTTTTTTTGAAATTGGACTTCACCATTAAGTGGAAGTTCAATTCGTCTTTTTGATAAATCGACTGAAAAGTTTTGAATTATTTCGTTTACACTAAATAGTTGCTACCAGTTATTACTAGCAGAAAAATATTTAAATCCCAATAAAGTTAAGACTTTGATAGCCTCTGACTCAGTGTACATTCATCATGAAAGAAAGAAAGACGAAGTAAGAGGATTTCCCGCATTATAGATTTCAGGAGTACTTGTCCGGTGAAGGTAAAATATCCAATAATTATTTCCGTATTATAAAGCTCCAATCTTGAGCAGGAGCGATATTTCATTTTGCCAATGACAATATTTCCATTATATGCAAGAACGTTTTTGTGACCTTAATCCCCACACACAGGATGTGCCTCATTTATTTCATCGCATTTATTGGAACACTCGTCAGCTTGCACGTACAATAGATGCCACTCGCACTTTTCGTGGTGTAAAAGATTCACTTTGGAATACTGAATGTTACTGAAATAGATATTGCATAATTTTTCATCGAATAATATTCCGTCTTAAAATATTCCAAACAGATAAAATGTGTTTTACATATTTCTACCCTAGTTTTCAAGTAAATTGAATTTGAAATATTGATATTATATGATATGAGCACACAAAATCTTTCCTTTATTGTGAGAATTTGAGATTCATGACAAGAAACAAGCAACAGTGAGGGTCTCTCTCCATTCGAGTGAAGGATACACAATTTTTCGCTTGATATAGAGCTGGGGTCTCCCTTCATGTCCGAGTTTCATTTAACGCGGGTGGCTGCACTAGCTCCTGTTTCCCTACATCAAAAATTTAGTCGCCGGTATGCAGGGGACTGCATCAGTGCAAGCGAGGTTCTAAAAACTTGTCACCTGATTTCATTACTGCTTACTAAAAAGTAGCGAAATTTATGTTTTCAAGAATACAATTAAGGCCAGGATTATATTAAAGTGCAAAATGGACAAATCGAGTGTTTGCTGAATGAGTTTTTGCGGTGGAGCATATTTCTTCCGGAGATATCACAACTTTTAACTTTTGCCATAAACAAAACCAAATCTTTGATAACAGTTATGCAATATTGAATATTGAGACTAGTAAGTCAACTTGTTTTCTAAGTAAGAGAATGGATATACAGGAGGTTAAAAGTATTCAACACTCTATTTAGGTTTGAATGAATTACGATGAGAATTGTAAAATAAATTGCACAGAAATAATACTTTAATCATGAGTACAGAAAATTCCAAAATGTAATGCAAAATTTTGAAAAACTATTGTAACAAAAATGCTAGTCATTCAAACTAAAAAGTATTAGGAACACTTAGGGAAAATATTATTATCTAGTTTCAAGCAAAATTTATATTAAGTTGTAGATGATATTAGATTTTAGAAATCAAAATAATAATTTAATAGCATTTAAGGTGGACGTCAGTTCACTCTTCTTTAAACTTTCTACACCCTTCCCGTACACTACCCTCACTCATAAAGTTGTCACTGTACGCTTAGCTCATTCTGCGATGGATTTCAGCAGCACTCCGTCTTCCTGCTTGCAAAAAACGGAATACACTTTGTAGCTCACATTTGGTGGGGGCATTGATCGTGGCGGATATGTTCAATTGCCGGTACCTCAGCCAATCGAGCTGTATCCATTTTTGCAATTATGTCGAAAAATAAGTAAGACCCTGCAGTGCTTTTGTCAATAAAATTATTATGTTATGTACTCTTTTTTCATAACCTATCGGATGTTAAAAAAACAGTTCTCGAATAAATTTTGTCTCCAAAGTTTTCTATCATATTTTAAAGTATTTCTGTACTCATCATGGTAAAAGTATCATTTTCGTGTAATTTCGTTGAGTAATTCCCATCATATTTCATAAAAACTTCAATAAAATCGTTTTTCGAAGTTTGTTGAATACTTTTTAACCTGACTGTTTGTACGTATGTACAGTATGGGGCATCCAACGAGAGCATGCCGTATTATTATAGTAGATAATGTACGGTGTTGCTACGATATATTTGAAAACAGTAAAGTAATTCAACTATTTACATCCTTTTGACGGGTGAAAAGGATTAGCCAATACCTCTGAGACAATATGGGTGTGTGAATTGACTCATTTTTTTCATCCATCATTGTCCTTTTCGTAGAAATCATAAATGACAAGTAAATTAGAATGCCTACACCACCACTGAAACTAACGCCAAATGCAAGTTCCTCCTTAGCTTTGAAAATATCTAGAATATCAGTTTAATGTGCACGTATTACAGATGCGAATGCACAGGAAAGCAAAATCTTGTTGCATCACAAAATAGTGGTTTGCACAGTACTGGAAAGGCCAGTTATGACGTAACACATTGACCGCAACTCCCAAATTAGTTTGTATGCATGCATAACAAAAGTCCCGTGTACCGTATATGGTACACATTGCGGTCAAAGTGTTAAGAATTGCATGTTTTTACGATTAGAACATTGAAGATTTATAAGCGAGTGTTGCTATGTAATTTTTTTACCATCAACATTGTATGAACGATTTACGCTATGCTTAGTTATTTTTCATCAGAACAAAAAAAACGGTCGTTTCTGGACTTTGCAAGAGCATTTCGCTAACCCATGGAAGTCTGAGGACTAAGCGTAACCGTCACGGTTCAGAAAATTAAACATGATGTTTCCATCATTATGGGAATAAAAAATACGAAGTAGTGCTAATTGTGGATACGACCGTATCAATGTGACAACTATAAACTTCGCATCAAACTCGTGCATTGTTAAACATTCATACCCGTATGATGAAATAAAATAAACTAAAATAAGAGAATACTTTTTTCTCCCAATGATTAGATTGAAGAATGTTTCTATCAAACAGGATGAATTGATCTTCATCTTTTTAAATGCGCATTGTTTACTTCGATTTTTTTGAGCTCAAAAAGATTTTGTTACTGTTTCAACGAAACTTGACGAGAGTGGAGTCTTAATCATGGCAGAATATAGCAGACACAACAGTGTTTTTCTTAAACATACAAGAAAAATATTCAAGCTAATAAAACTAGGATTTAATGTTTTGAAGGCAAGTGAGTTAAACAAGCGCAACAAATGCATTGGCATTCACAACATCCTTGATATCATTCGAAATGTCTGAATGATTTTGATTGCATAGTCAGACTTTATTACCAACAAGAATTCTGTGACTTCGAATAAAGAATTAGTCTCATTGCGTGGGAGTATACACAACATTCGTAGTTAGGTAACAAATGTGAGAAATATTAAGTCTGACTGCTAGGTTCCTAACGTATGAAACAATAATCCGGCTGCTAGGTTCTATTAGCAGAAAATATATGAAGGTCCGGCTGCTAAGTTCCAATGGAAGAAAAATAGGTCCGGCAGCTAGTTTCCAAATGTAAGAAACAGTAAGCCTGACAGCTAGTTTGCAAACATGATAGAAGAAACAGAGTCGTAACTAAGTTTCAAATGAATGAAATAAGAAGCATGACTTACCCGTAAGTGAGAAGGTCACAAGTAACTTCAGCCATGTTGTGGATGAGTTGATGAGCCTCCCTCGTGGTGAGGGTCTTGTTGATATTGTCCACACACACACGTGAGGGTTCACCAGCCTCTGTGTACCTCAGCAGACCTTCTCTGTTGTAGCGCGTCCAGCGCTGGTCTTTGAGGGCTGATTCATCCGTGGGGGTGGACGTCAGCGACACTGACCGAACACAACAAAATTTAGCCTATTAAAATGATCATTATTACATTGTGCGAGGTTGCAATCGAATGGCAGTTAAGTATTCATCAATCAAGGATGAAGGTTGACTATGAAATGAGATACAGTATATTGTCACACTCATTTTCAGCTTTGTCATTAGTTATTTGCCAAATTTTTAAGTGAACGATATTTGGTTAAACTTTTTAATTATACTGAGTATCACTATTTTTCAAAAACATCAAAGGTAAAAAAATTATTTAAGTGAAGTTAGTTGCTAATCTTTGGTTGCCAAATGATATTTTTGAGTCGAAATTATGAATTTTTAGAATAATGTTTCAAGGAAACACTAATAAAATGATTCATCAATTGAAAAAGAAGGAATCTTAATTTTTTGTACGCATGGTATTTGCGAGATTCGTTCCTATTGGAGTTTAATCACTTTGTGACGACTTTAACTCTGCAGCGTACCAGAAGTTTGAGTAAACTATAATTAGGAAGTTTTCTCACCCATAAATTCATTTCCGATATTCAGAGACAAAATTTACTAGTAGAAATTTTTGCCTTTATTGAGTGTCAGTTAGAAATACTAATCCCCGAATAGGCTTCACTTTTCAGTTTTTGTGCAGTGATTGGTAAGAGTTCTTCCTTTTGAAAATAAAACGTTTTGTCTTGAACTGTGCTTCAGATGGTTGTAATTAAGGCGTCTGTGTGAACAGCAGGGACCTTTGCTCATCAGCAGCTTGTGAAGAAATCAGGATTTAATCCTTCTGTTCATTATTTCTCTCATTCTTCTGCTTTTATAGTGACTGATTACTAACTATATGTCATAAAGGTAGAAAAATACTGCACTGAGAAAGTAAAATTTCTTCCTCTTTGTCCCCTTCCATACACGAATTCAGGGGAAAATTAGTACAAGATACTCCACATTATGTAAAGTACTATCTCGATTTGGCTAAAGAGGAACATGTGTATTGTAATTCCGCTTAAGAGACAAGGGAAACAGGCTGGGTTCACTCACAAGGACTTTTGATGTTGATTAATAAAGTTGGGATATCACTTCGGAAAATACGTGTGAGCCATAATAGAGTCTAATTATATGTACACACACACACACACACACACACACACACACACACACACACACATATATATATATATATACATATATATATATGTATATATGTATGTATGTATATATATATATATTTATATATATATATATATATATATATATATATATATATATATATATATATATATATATATATATATATATACATATATATATATATATATATATATGTACGTATCTGCAGATGTCAAAAAATTTGGTTATTTTTTCGTTTCTATGAGCACCTGCGTTAAAAATCTTTTTCGTCATTTATGAAGTTTGATGGCTGAATCAAAATATTTTGGCCAGGCCATTTTTCGGAGATTCGAACTCTAAACCCCTAATTCAAATATAGGGCTGGAGAGTTATCCATGGCGCTAGCATGGTACAAATTCGCAGTTTACTAAATGAGTGTGGACTAATTCTTCACTGTTAAAAACATCTAGTACACTGATCTTTGCATCCTGTTCTCGCGGTCGCGCTGTGCCGTGGATAGTAGTTAAATTGTTCATTTCCGGGTTTGAGCTCTCAATAAAAGACTATAGAAAAGTTGAGTGCTGCGTCTGGTGATTATCGGAAGAAATAAGAATCGTGGAGATATAAAAAATGTTACCAGCTAGTTATGAGAGTTGTATTGATTAAAGTAAAAAGACAGTAGTGCAGGGTACAGCAACATAACTTCCTTTTTTCAATGGAAGTTCCTCTCAAAAAAATATAGAAAGTTAGATTGCCGCACCCTGTACATGATTGTAAAAAAGCGTTTTCACATTTACGAGGATGATGGTAAACATGTACAGTAAAATTTGGGGGTTGACAGGTGGGCGTACAAGTTGTAGTTGTCAGTCTGTGAGATTCATGAAGTTTATCACATGCTTCGAGAAAATATTGAGCTGAACATATGAACGTACAATATAGAGACACGGGTATTCTGTTCGACGTACGACGTGAAACTTACTGCACAAGTTATTTTTTTCAATTCTTGCAACTTTTTTTGAACACCATAATATTTGCGGTAAGAAATACTCGAATAACGAGCACGCTCGGGAAATATCCAAACTTGGATACGCTAGAGTGCATAGACGAAGATAACTCGTAAGAAAGTTTAACGGAAGCAAAGTTGAAGTTATTTTTATGGAGTATACGGCTTCCTGAAGCTTTCAGGGAACTTTTCCCCACATAGCCAGCGAAATTTGGCCCGGAACCAAACTTGGTCACGTTGATCTGAAATGTGAACTGAGACCGATGCTTATTGAAACCTCTTACTTTTCGGCTGGAGAACTAGACTACCTTCAAAATAGTGAAATAATTTCAAGATCAGAATCAGAGATTCCAGTGGACGCGAAACAGCTGATCATAATCTGGAACACTTGTACGTACTGAAATTATCTGAGATTTACTTTTTTGTTTCAAGATAATTGAATTACTTAATTTTTAGATTGATAAGTTTTATTAGAAAAATACACTAAAGAAATTCTTGCATGAAGTTTTAGCCGTCCTCACTAGGGCATTATATCAAATTTGAGTAAATAAAACACTGATCGAACAACGAATGTTTTAAATAGAGCTCAAAAATTCAAAATTTTGTACAATATCTCGAAATGAACAATAGGCACGCGATGTCTTAAGATTCATATATACAAATAAAGACTCTAAGTTGCTAATTATACACCTACTGTAGTACATATTGGTCGTTTATTATTGAAATGTGATAATTGTACATAAATATGACTAGTGTCGAGATCAATTATACGGCATTAAACGATAGCAGTGGAAACTTTTCCAAACAACGCTTATGATGAAATATCAGATTAAATTTTAATTATTTCAACTGTGCTCCCGATCAGGGTTGTCATTCGGATTCTTTTTTCCATCAAAAGATTTATCGTATACAGCAGAGAACGAACTATTTTTTTTGTAATTGAACGCAGTGTTCTGATGATCAATGCTTTTTATTTTTTTTATTCTACAGACGTTGGTAGGCTGCGCACGTAAGCCCTTCTGTACAGCGGTTCACTTGACTCCAGGCCGAAGTGCTGCCCATGCCGCAATAGCGATACGAAAAACAGAAAGAGTATGATATTGAAAAAGTTTCTTCAGTTAGCTGCATGAAGAACTGAGTTCATTGGGGATGAGTTGCGATAACTCTCACACATCATGTCGAGCAAAAGAATGGAAACCAGTAGCCGTGGAAACTTGGTGTGAGTGTTACAGTTTGTATCGACTAATGTTTCAATACTTGTTAATGACCCCAGTTCTATGAGCTTTGTCATGAATCATCAATATCATGCAAGGAGGAAAAATTAGCATAAGCTCATTTTTGAAAAAAAAATTAGGAATGAGATTCGGAAGTCAATTGGCATGTATACAGATATACAATCGTGTTAAAAAACTTTTCAATGACAAAATTTCTGGTGAATAAAGGCCAAAGTTTACGATTTGACAGTGTTGTATAATTGATATTCGTTTGAAAATAGAAGTCTTCTATGGAAGCTTCTTAACTTCAGGCTGTTAGTGCGTAGATGTTATTTTAAGTACACGTGTTTCTCGAGAACGTATGCGTTAGCCTGCCATGTGATCATGTCCAGGCACAACTGACAGGTCTGGCGGAAGACCAATGCACAAGGCTTATCTTTTCTGATAAAAATGTCTTTGGGAGTTCATTCGTTCAGGCAAAACTGCCAAATACAGGGTGTCTCAAAAAAATGTACTCACCCTTTAACCGTTGCTAACATGCTGTCTTCTTTGTGTTGCAGGTGTGAGGTTCGAACCTTTGCGAACATGATTAAATGTGATTAAAGAATCATGTTCGCAAA